>BQNB010013350.1:48276-66322 GCA_026074375.1 Tanacetum coccineum | reverse complement strand
GATTCATAAGTTTTGTGATGCAACACTGAACATAGTATTAGAAGGATTAAAGAGTTACAATAATGATGTGAAGTATGGCAAGTTGAGTATCTGAAATTGTTTGAAGAAGAGATTGAAGTAAGATTAAAGTATCGTAATCAAATGAGAAGATGGGAGATGTATATGAATGGAAGACCACTTGGACCTCTAAGAGAACGCCTAGAATAATCGACCCTTAAGGGGAGATTGTTAGGTTCATAAAAAGTGTCGATTTTGTGGTTTAGTTATATTTAGTTAATAGTCTTTATTTTGTTTAGAATAAAGTAGCTTGTAATAAGGTATATTATGCTAAAAGAAATAAATAGCATAATTACCAAAGATTAGGGACTAGAAGTGAAAAATAAAGGAAGGGAAGGCTCCTTTCTTCTCCTATAAATACCCCTCTAATCATCATTAGAGGGTGATACCTTGTAATAAACATTTTCCCTTTCCCTCTATTTTATAACATTTAAAATTTGAATACTTGCCCTCCTCTACTATTCTCTCCAAGCTTCCATGGTTGATTATGTAGGATTCAAGATAAACAAGACCTAACATCATAAAATATAAAAATACAAAAATATTCGTCTTTCACCCCTTAGATCTTAGTTAGGCTTAGTTCGAGCATTCATACGCTATTCCCTAGAGAACGATAACAACCCTTGAGTCCTTGCTATACTACACTACAACGATTAGGTACTCTACCTATGGAGTTGTAAAACCTGTTGCGTTTACAACGACCGCATCAAGTTTCTGGCACCGCTGCCGGGGAATAGTATAGGTTTCAAATTCTATCTAGCTTAGGTCTACTCAATAGATTCCTATCAAGTGATATTTTTATTTTAAGTTAGCTTTATGATAGTCTATCTTTTTTTTGTTCCCTTTGTTTTGTAAATCACTCTTTCGTTCACCATCATGATGTATGAAAGACCATCAACCACACATTTTCAGCACCCACCACGAAACACAACCTTCCTATTCCAAACATATACATTGATGTTCCAACAACATTAAGATGAAAATCTCTACGATGCGTGGACTCATTACAAAGAATTAATCTGAAAAGTCCTGCATCATGGCCTCAGACTATGGTCCCAAATTTAAATCTTTTATGATCATATTGATAGCTATACCCAAAGGGACATTAACTATGCAGCAAGTGGGAACCTTATGGGATTAAGTGCTGAAGAAGCATGGGAAACTATTAAGGATTGTTCCCAATGTGATAACCAGTAGAAAACCTAACTAGCACTATTTCTGACCAAACAATAGCAAATTTGAAGGATCAAATTGTTGGGAATGAGGTAATTAGGGTTAAGATACCTAGGTGCATGCAATGGTTAGATGCATATGATGAGCCTATTGGTACTCTAGATATAATGGAGGATGAGGTGCAAAATTTGAGCCCACAAAGCACCCCACAAGTCCTCCCATCATTAGAGGTATACACCCCACCTGTAACTTACCTAGAAGAAGTATAAGAGACTATAGGAATCCCGATGGAGGTAGAACCTTTAGACCAAACAAAACTAGAGGATTTAGGCTTGAATACTTGTAATCATAACATCCCTCTTAGTTTTAGGGAAGTTCCTAGTTTTGATGAACCAGAGCCTCAAGCACAACCCTTACCTAGTTATCCATCCTTAGATGAAAGTCTAGGAGAAGAAAGAGGCCTTAATTCACCAACCAAGCCACATAGTCCGGATAGTCTTAGGATGAAGGTAGTAGATCATTTAACCATTTATACACTGCCTTCACCTTACGTGGCGCCTCTCCACCTTAAGGATATATATTGCTATTATCACCCATGTATAGTTGACCTTAAGAAACATTATGGTTTTAAACCAGGTTTACTAGGATCTCTAACTAAGAGTTTTTCGAGTTCAGCGGTGATAAAAGATGATTTCTTAACAGAAGGACTTAGTTTACCCACTAAAACAAAAGAATTTAAAAAGGGTAAGATTAAAGAAACACACCAATTGGAGCATATAATTCAACAACCACTCTTTCAACATATGGCTCCTTCTTACACGCACTTGACCTTAAGTGTAGGGGAACCTCCCCTTTTAACTGTTAAATAAGGGTAGAGTCGGGCTCGTGACTTGAACAAAAACAAACACTTATTGGGAGGCAACATAATCTTTTATTTTCATGCATTTTAGGAGTGTCATGTGTTTTGTTCTTTATTGTTTGTTCTTATATGTAATCATGCTTTGTTTTGCTTTTAACTTTGTCTTAAATGCAATCAAAGGTATTTTGCATTAAATAAATTGTAAAGGAAAATATCTGGTTTTTAAGAACCATTTCAAACATATAAAATAAATAATTAAGATTAATTCGCTCATGTCTTGTGTGTCTTATGTGTTTGTTTCGAGTCATATGATTGTACTAATCGTTCTTATGGTTTATGCAGTAATTGTTACAGGAAATAGTTAATAGGATACTTGTACAATTTTTTTTTCAAGAAACGAAGAAACCTTTTTTTACAGAGTCTGGAGACGGCGACTGTAATTTTTCCAGACGGTGTCGCCACTCCAGCTTATGTAAAATTCGTATTTTCTTAAATTTTTTAAAAATTAATTTTGTGTAATTTCCAAAAAATTTAAGTTTCCTAATCTTTGCAGGAAACCATGATTACATTAGTACATTCATCCTATCTTTATTGCTTTCCTAGTGTCTAAACCCTAATTATTACGTTGTATATTATTATCCCGTCGATTTTACGCCAGGTGTGTTGTTTCTTGTCTTTGATTTGTAGGTTACATTTGATGAGGAAAAGCCCAGGAGTTCTTAGGATTTTCATGTGGACGATTCTTGGATGACTATTTAGCCAACTTATCATTTGTTTTTTCTCCATTATTGAGCAAAATCAAGGGAGTACTAGTTTCTTTTACCTTTTTATTTTCCCTTTATCTGTTAATTTGGGTACTTTTAAAAACATTAAGGACAATGTTCAACTTAAGTATGGGGGGGAACAAGCCTTCGAAACTATTCCTTCAATTGCATTTGCTTTGTCCTTAAAACGATGAGTAATATACTGAAACGTAGCGTAGAAGGTAATTTTAACCCAAATTTAAAATTTTTTATGGCACATATCGATGAAAACTGAGTATTATTAGCGTCTTATGGATAGGAATTATATGACTAGCACAAAAACCATACCACTCTAAAAAAATTCCACCCCAAAAATGTGAGGTTCGCCCCTAGATCTTTAGCAATTCAAGCACACATCTTTGGTGCTTATGATAGTTTTACCTTTAGCTTGTTTAAGTCATGTAATGACCAAACATATATGTCGCGTTCATGGATTTGATCGTGCATATGTGGTTTTGTCGCTTCTTCTTGAGTATTGGTATCGGTTAAAACTATATGAGAGTGTACCGGCAGTGTATTAAATTCTAGAACTTGCTTTTGTGATTCATCCCAAGACTGCTTAGTGAGATCGTATTTGTGTGATTAGGATTTGCTAAATGATAAGAGGCACTAGGATAAACCTTTTTTTAAACCTGCATTGCTCTCCTTGATCATATAACTATCCCCACACCCTTGCTATGCACTCATTTTTAGTGCAAGATACCCCTAGTACACCCCTCTGAGCCTATCCTTTTGGTGGTTCTTGTAATTTTTTGGTGGATTCTGGATTATTAATGAAGAGCATTGTTTAAACCTACACCAATTGTTACACCCAAATTGCCTTAGCCTTCCTTGTATGTACTCGTTTTTAGTACATTATTGTTATCACATTTGTAAACCCAGTTAATTATTTTCTTGAGTACATGGTTGCTAAGTCGAGTCTTTTTAGTAGTGTTTACTGTTTTGGGATGATTGGGATTCATGGTAGTTTTTATATTATGGAGAAATGAGGAAGAAGTCAATCTAATACCCTCATACGTGCTTAATACACTCCATGTTATTTTGATCCTTTCAATTCGGGTCATTATATTAGTTTATATTTATGAGTCCTAAAACTCAAGTGTAGGGGTGCATTTATAAATCTCAAGTCATGTATTATTATGTTTCAGCAGATGGCAGGGCAAGAGTGTACGAAAAAATAGAAAAAAGAAAAAAAAGAAGAAAAAATGTATGGGCTGCCATCTTGCTTATGTTTACGTTTATGTCAGAATAGAGTCAGAAAAGAAAAAGAAAGAGTTTGATGTAGAGTTTGTATATCTTAGTCCTAGAGTGGTCGAGTGTTGGCTTAGCAACGTCTTCGCATGTATTCTTATAAATAATTAACTCACCACTTCACCTCAAATTCACCCAAAAAGTCACCCCCAAATATATCCCACATGTTTCTGTTTCCATTATTGTTATCATACACCTACACCCCACAACCCTTAAAGACCTCTTTGATAGTAATTTTTAGTACTTGCGCCTAGCGGTGGAGGTTTGATCCTTTACCAAGCCTATGGTAATTATATGCTATGACAGGTAATGGGTGTTAATTATCCATTTCCCATATTACTACAATTCATTATACATCCGAGAGAAAGAGAGAATCCAAACACTTATGTGAGGTGCTAGTGTATAATGACACCATATCTCATATTCAACCTAGAGTAAATCTCTATTGGGATAAGCTAAACACAGATATAATAGTTGCATGGTGCTATCTTCTTAAAATGCTCCCAAGCAGTCTTTACTTTGCTTAGACAATGAGAACTAGTGTGAATAAGAACCTCCTTTGAGCGTGAAAAATCACCCTTTTAAAAAGTTAACTTATCTGATCGGTGTTGTTATCCCAATGAGTGCCAACTGCTTATAATATCTTCCGGTGTTTGGTATAGAAGTAATACCATCATGATCATCCAACTTGAGATGTCTTCTTAAAGATGCTTCAGTGATAGTCATTGAGTGACCATCAATGGTAGCAGTAATCTGGAATTCTCCATTATCATCAGTAGTAGCTTCAGTAGACCTCCAAAATTGTTTGATAAAAGAGACATAAACATCTGGCTTCTTTGTGAGTGCATAGCAAATGTGACTTTGATTTAGGAAATCGATGACTTGATGAAACCCTTTACTTCCTGTAGATTTCTCTAAAAATGCTACCATGTTGTGCTTGTCACAAAATTCTAAATTTGCCATGAATAAAAGTGTGAGTAATCGTGTGGGATATGATCGATTATGAAGGAATGAATGCTGGAGAAAGTTAATTGAGATTATATAGAGAAAACATAGAGATATGGTTTGACCAACTTAAAGAAATTGAGTTTATCGTGATCTAAAATAAGAACGTATATATAGAAAAGAGCATGTAAGTCCAATTAGTCAAACCCTATATCATAGGTATTTGGAGGAATAATTTCAACGGCTCTATTATTAATGAAAAATGCTGTCTAGGCTCAACACAGTCTCTTAAACGGTCATCCAGCTGTTAGTACCAAATTTAGTCTAGCAGTACTAAAATAAGCCTACCAATATTAACTTCTCCAACAAAAGCAGTACAAACTCCAAAACGTTTGTATCATTCAAAAATAGCTTCACACAGTCTCTCTTTTTGTTTTTAAGCTCACATTTAATCTCTCAATTCTTTTAATACCTTTGCACTATGTCTGTTTTTCACCACATTCTATCTTTCTGTTTTTAGCTTCACAATTTCTCTCTATTCTTTTGATCACAAATTTCACACAAAGGTTTAGTTTTTGGCAAAACTACCAGCCATTAATGGATTTGAGTAGTCTTTACCAATAGCCGTTTGCTTTAGACTAGCCAATGACTTCATCTGTAAAACATGGTGCATTGTGACCAGATAGTTTTGGGTAACTATCAATATCTACGGTTTGAGAAGTCTTTACCAATAGTCCGTTTGCTTTTGACTAGCCAATCTATATTGTCTATTAGAATGGTGAACTGATGATCCATTTGTTTTGTGGTGTTAAAACCAACACTTCTTGGAAAATACAACATTCCTACCCTCTCAAATAATGCATCTTTTAAGTAACCAATTTCACACTTCATTGCATACCTGAAAAGAGTTAGCTCAAAACAAGAATAAACATAATTAACCATTTTTCTTGTTTTAGCAGTTACTAATTGTTTCTAACTGGTTTAATAGTGAGACATTGTAATAACTAGAACCTCATAGGGAGTAAGATGTTGGAGTTCTCTATTGGAGTATACTAAGAATGTTGTTTAGAGATGCTTATTGTATAATAGTAGGCTGCTGAGATTGATAGCCATGTATGTTGAATGTTTGTTAGGAGTAAGCTTTACGAGCAGAAGTTAGTACTGTTAGAGGAATGACTTAGATATATCATCGGATCGTTGTGTAGTAGTATTGAGCGTTGGTTAGTCAGAGAGCAGTTCCAAGACAGGAGTGTGTTTTATTAGAAGCCTACTAGAGTAACTATAGTACTAACTATAAGTAACAGTTTTGACAAACAGTTTTAAATATAACTAGCCTTTGTTGGTACTAATTATAACTTGCAAGTATTATTTTACAAAAGACTTAACAGTACTAACATTAACAAACTTTCAAAATCAAAACGATGAGTTATGGGCATTTGGGATTGGAGAATTCCAATACTTAAGACCAAGTACTGAAATTACCAGCATCAAAAGCCTTTTGTAGAAGGATTTGCTTTACATTATGTTCTGTGTCAATCTTAACATTTTGAATCAACTTTTTTAGCAATTGCAGGTCTATTATAAAATGATGCCTAATATCTTATTTGTTTTGTTTTAGAATGTTAAACAGGATTTTATATTAGGCTGTTAGTACTTTGTTTGTCAATATAAATAACAGTATTCATGAATATGGTAACCATAGTCCAGCAGTTCGGGTTATGTATCAGGAACTGTCCACGGCAACTTGCCGCAGCCACATATTCTGCCTCGTTGTTGAAGTGGCAACCAAGTTTGGTTTCTTGCATTTGCAAGAATTTGCCCTAATTTCCCAAATTATCTAACAACCTCCAGTGCTGACTTCCTATCTTGTGTAGCTCAGCATATGTCACTGTGTCAAGTGTAAGCAACTAATTCCAATGGAGAATCCTTAGTATACCAAAATTCCTAAAGATGTTTTCCTTTAAGGTATCTAAGGATTCTCTTAACAGCTAAGAGATGGGATGTCTTTGGAGAAACCTGAAACCTTGCACACATGCACATCTACAACACATGATATGGGCCTGTGTTGTAGGTACATCAAAGATCCTATCATTAGATCTATTAAAGATGGTTCATCAACATTTTGCAGCATCTTCTCTATCTTGAACCAAAGCTTTTCCAAATCTGTTGTGTAAGTAGAGGCAGGACTTCAACAGTCTGTGTAGTTGTACTTCTCAATATCCTTGGACATTTTTACTTGACTGATCAAAATCCTTTCTTTTTTGTTGGACCTGTTAAACCCAAAAAAGAAGGGTAAGTTTCCCATAGAATCATTTGAAACTTATCCTTCATAAGCTTCATCAAAATCTTCACATATCTCCTGCTTTGGAGATCCGAAGATAAGTCATCACATATATTTGAACAAGCAAGATATTGTACCATGTTTTCTCTTGACTGAATAATGTTTGGTCAATCTTTCCTCTTCTGTAAACCATGCATAAAAAGATAATGGCCAACGTGTCATACCAAGATCTTGGTGCTTGATGCAGTCCAATATAATGATTTCATACCTTATAGACTTTAATCAGGGGCTGGTTAGGATCTTCAAAAACCTAGCGGTTGACAGACATAGACCTCCTCTTTAATTGACCATACAGGAAAGCACTTTTTCATCTCCATTTGGTCAAGACATAAAATCCCATATAAGAAGCCATAAGCTAGGAACATTTCTTAATGCCTTCATTTCTAGCCACATGTGCTCAAAGACTTCATCATAGTCTATGCCCTCCTTCCTTGTGTATGTCCTGAGCAACAAGTCTTTGTCTTTGTTTCTGATGATATCCCTCCTTTCATCTTTCTTTGTTTCTGTATACCACACTTTGTACCAATTGTATTCTATGACCCTTTAGGGTAAAAATCACATGAACCAGACCTTTTGCAGTTTGATACTGTAGAAGTTCCTCCTGTATGCTTCTACCCATGCTGGATCACTAAGGAGCTTTAGAGATCCTTTTGGTTCTTCCTGAGAGAGGAAACAAGCAATAAGGACATGTATGAAGGTCCTGATGAGACTTTCCGTCATATATAGCACTTAAAATCCGTGTTCAGATTAAGAAGTTTTCATTCCTTCTTTGTTTGAACAGATGAACTACACATCACCATCTCATGCTCAATTGGGGTGTGATCTTTTGTGAATTCTTGTTGTGAGGAGTGGTATGAATGATAAGATTGTGGAAATGTTCCCAATTCATTTCTTAGGTCTCCACTTGTGTGTTCTTCAAATGCTTAAGAATAAGGTCACCTACCAAGTCTTCAGAGTTTGAGCAAGTGATTAACTTCAGGGCTGAGTTGGTACTAACTTCTCTTCTACCAGGATTAATTTCTTGTTCTGGCTGCTTCAGTATTAACTTTTGATCAAGATAGTCCATTATCCTTAAGTCTGCTATCATCATGAGACTTTTCTGGTTAGTTTTCATTTCTTCTTGTAATCTTCTTTATCTTATATTTGAGATCAACATCAGTTTACATTTTTTTTTTTTTTTTATCTTGGTGAAAGCCATCGCCAAAATACTGAAGAATCCATCCATTATGGGCATTATTATGCTATCTTGATCTTGTGAGAAGATGGACTAGAACTAAAAAATCACATGTATACCTGCAAGTCATTAGAAAAAGGTTCCTGTAACCACTGGATCATAATTCATTGATTGGTGTTAGAGAATCAATATCAAACCATCCACTTTGGATTTTCCTTCCTATCTAGGCTTATTCTCTAAGAACCCAAATTATGAAAGTTTTCTCTGAACTTTTCTGGTTCTAGTGGTGTATCACCTAAAGTTTGCCTACTTAAGGAATATCCAACAAAGAAACCTTCATCACTCTTTCCATCAACTTGCTAAATTTCTAAGGTATTAAGATAGTAACATGACATCCAAAAAGGTTTTATGAAGTTAGCTGGTTTTAAACCCTCTAAAATAGTTTTCATAAGGAGTCATGTGTATGATGCTTGGACTATTAAGACCATATTTGTACTAGCAAGCAGTAGAAACTTCTTTCTGCCCAACAATGTGGTTAAGAGTTAAGCTAACATGTTCTAGTAGCCTCCAATGAGTTTTCCTATTCTTCTTATTCAGCTACACCATTTTGTGAGGGAGTCCTTGCTACACTATATTACTCTTTTATACCTTTTTCCCATACAGAAATTGCCATCACTTTGTTTTAATACTTCTGTCTATAATCGCTTCTGATTATTTTTACTTTCTTATCCACTAGGTTTTCTACTCTTCTTTGTAAAACTTTTAAGGATTCTTTCTTGTGTCATCCTTAGTGTAAGAAGTAAACCCATGAAAATCTACATGTAATCATCAGTGACTACTAAGCAGTACTTTTTATGCATTAAGCTACTAACAAAAGTTGGACCAAAGAGATCCATATGCAGCAAAAACAATGGCTTAGTAATGGGATTAAAGGCCTTGATCTTACAAGAGACTCTGTGTTGCTTGCCTTTAAGACTGGGCAACACAAGTTTGGTCATTCTCAAATCTTTTTAAGGCAGGTCTCTCTACTAAGTTTTCTTTGACATGTGTATTTATATTCTTAAAATTTATCTATATGACAAAGTCTTCTCTATTGCCAGAGCATTGATTCTTCAGATGTAGCCTTTGCAAGTAGACAAGTTAAACTATCTTTAGGAACTATGTTTTTCATATCAAAACTATACATGTTATCCTGTCTAGGAATTTTAAGAAGTATCTGATTTTTATCAGGCAACTTAAAATTAGGAGATATGACAAGACATTCAGAGTCAATAAAAAGAACATAGTTCTTTTTGTCACACATCTGTGAGACACTAAAGAGGTTGAACTTTAACTATTTGGACAAAAGTATACTATCATCAAAATCTGATTTTAGTTTTAATAGTACCTTTGCTAGTAATTCTGCCTCCATATGCTCCTCCACCAAAAGTAACATAACCTCCATCAAAGTCTTTGAAATCTAAAAGATGGGTTATGTTTCCAGTCATGTGCCTTGAGCATCCACTATCAACAAAGCCTTTATCATTTAGTAGTGAATTTCTCTGCACATAAAACTTATGAAGTTAGTTTTCTTTGGGGACCCAAGCCATTACTGACTTGGATCTGCCCCGAGTTGCTTCAATGTAGTTATATTTGTTCGAAACCAGTGTTGTCATTGGGTTTGAATGGGTCTCCAAACCCAACATGCTGAGGGCTTAACAGCATTAAATCCCCTTGCCCTGACAGTATTAACAGTTTGCCTACCAATATTAAACCTTTGATTAAAGTACCTTTTTGTTAATGATGTTCTCTTGTAAAAGGACCTGTGAACAGTTAATTGTGCTTGATTTTGAAAATATGTCCTTGGTCTAGCACAATGAACTGTTGATTTGGGCTCGTGAAGAGTATAAGAAGGCACTAACGATTAAAATGACCTAGCAGTAATTAAAAGTCTACAGTGTTACAGACCTACAGTATTAACCAGGCCTTGCAAGTATTAAAGTATTTTAGGCCAGTCTTCATTAGTACTGCTCTTGGAGCCATATGCTTGTGTGCACTGGAATGAGAGGTTTTAGAATAGTAGTCATTATCCTTTTTGTTATAATTATTTCCACTTACTATTCTTTTCCTCTGTTGGTTAGGACAGCTGTATTGAATGTGATCAAAACTTCCACAGTTAAAACATGCCTTGTTATTAAACACAAAGTTACATCCTAAGATTTGAATTTTTGGGGACATTCCAATTCTTTGGTTTCCCTAGGGTCTGTGTGGATGTACATTCTCTGCATAACCTAAATGGACTTTTAACTGGTGTTTCAGTTTGTCATTAAATACAAAGTTATATCCTAACTGATTAGATTTTTAACCATTCCAGTTCCTTTGGTTTCCCCTAGGTCTTTGTGACCTGTACATCTCAGCATATCTAACTGTCCTTTTAACTGGTTTTTCTATTTGATTGACAGACTCTACATGATTAGCAGGATAGAAAAACTTTTCTTTCCAATCTTTGTCAACCTTAAGTGGAGACTCAAAAGAGCTAGTTTCAGTATCAGTCATTTGATGTTGTTCCAAAGAGTCATCAGTATTCTCCTTAGAATTATCTGACTCTTTATCACAACCAGTGGTAGGCTTTAAACTAGAATCCCTAGGACCATACTCATTAACCTCAGGTTCTTTGAATTCTTCAAGACCTGAATAAGATAAGTCTAAAGTTGTTGGTCTATTAAGAATCAAAGGATGAGGTGAGGGGACAACATTATAACCAAAACCCTTTTTGCTCTTGTCAGTTATCTGACTTCCTAACAACTGTTCTAAGTCTTTTGCAGATTTATCAAATTTTGCAATCTTAAACTCAAACCCCTCCTTTTCTTGTTTAACCTTTTCAAGTTCAGCCCTAAGTAATCCCATCTGATATTCTTTGCTACCTACACTTCTTTTAAGTAAAGCAATTTCCTCAGAGAAAAGAACTTCATGTTCTCTATATTTAACAATTTGACCTTCTAAAGTTGCTAAACCTCTTTTGTATGTAGCTGCTTTAAAATCAGTATCACTTAATTTAACAAGCAAATCATCATACTGTTTCTTTAGAGCTTCATAGTTTTTCAGACAATTTTTTGAACAAGATTTATCATTTGTTACCTCAGAATCTGAGAATGCCATGAGAGCCATGTTTGCCTGAATTTCTTCCTCTGCCATGTCACTCCAATCAAATCCAGCACCATCTATAGCACACATTGCCTTTTCAGAAGCATCTTCAATCTTTACTGCCTTTGTTGAGCTACCTTGATTCCAATTTCTGTTGTCTTTACTCCTAGGTGCTCTGCATTCTCTGGCAAAATGTCCCATTTTATGGCAGTTGAAACATTCTACCTTTGATTTATCATATCCAGCAGTGTTGCTTCCATCAATGATGATTTTCCTTCCAGTTCTCTGATAGAACTTTCTTGCCCTCATGCTTAGTAGTGCCATATTCCACTTTAAATCCATTTCTTCCAAATCATCATCATGAAGTTGCTCAAGGTCTTCATGAACTAGTTGAGACCCTTTTGGTTGAGTGGATAGAAAGGCATATACTGTGGCATCACTAAAGCTAGCAGTACAAATTTCAGTACTGGCAGTATTAACCTTTGTGGTAGCAGTACTAACTTCAGGGTTAACAGTATTAATATTATTAGTACTGCTTGCACCTGAAGTAGTTACAAATGCCAAGTTTTTATCATCATTGCTTGCACCAGCAGATTTCTTAACCTTCTGTTCAACAATTTTAAAATTGTTGTACAAATCATCCAAACCCATAGTATCAAAATCAGGTTTGTTCATCCAAACTACTCATAATCATTAACTTCAGTTGAAACAACAAGAAGACTTTCAGCAGCATTAACTTTCTCACCACAGCAGTAATCTTGAACCAGCAGTATAACATCTATAAACCAACAGTAGATAAGTTCTAGTCAATAGACTTAAGTTAGTACAGGCTAATACTAAATTACTCTAGCATATTAACTTTACTGAATTAGTACTGGCATATAGTAATCTGAGCAGATACTAACTGTTTTCTTCTAGCAGTACTAACTGTTGGCTTAGCAGTACTAACTCATCTCTTGGCAGTACTAACTCTGAAGTGTTTAATTCCCAACAACATCTTTAATCGAGAGTTAAAGAGGAGGACTTGATCACCAACATTGAAAACGCGGTTTTTGATCTATTTGAGTCATGGATCCTCTTGTTTTCTCTTAGAGATCAAAGAATTCTCATAGGCTTGATCATGAAGTTCATTTTAATACCTTGAGTTTAATTTTAGATTATCGCGTCCGTGGTTTCAATGTAAAGTTTGCATGCTTTAAGGCCAAGAATGGCTTTGTGCTCGAGCTCGATCGTTAGATGAACATGCCAATCGTACACAAGGCGTGTTAATGAAGGTACACCCGATGGGTGTTTTGTAAGCTGTACGGAAGGCCCAAAGTGCATCATCTAGTTTATCCGACCAAGAGGCACGGTTCTCGCCCACGGTCCTTTCAAGAATTCGTTTCAAGCCACGATTGGATACCTCAACTTGCCCACTTGTTTGTGGGTGATATGCGGTGGAGAGACGGTGAGTAACTCCGTATTTAAGCATGACCTTTGCAAATTGGTCATTGCAAAAATAGGTTCCGCGATCACTTATGATAGCACGAGGGGCACCTAATCAGCGAAGAGAGATTTATTGAGAAATATTGCAAAACAACTCGAGCGTCGTTGTGGGAGCGCATTTGCTTCAACCCATTTTTGATACAAAGTAATTCGACCGCCAAGAGGAATGTATTTGTTTCCTGCGTTGAAGATGGGAAAGGCCCCCATAAAAACTATGCCCCACACGTCAAAGATTTCACAAACTTGGATGGAATTTTGAGGCATTTCATCACGTTGCGAAATTTTTCCTTGACGCTGACAAGTGTCACATCGGGTGACCAAGTCATGGGCATCTTTGTAAATCGTGGGCCAATAAAATCCTGAGTCAAAAACCTTTTTGGCAGTGTAGTTGGCACCGTAATGTCCCCCGGTGGGTCCACTATGGCAAGTTGTGAGGATGTCAACAGCTTCTTGGCTGCAACACACCGCCGAATCATATGATCCGCACATATTTATTGGAATAAATAGGGGTCCGTCCCAAAAGTATTGTTTAACATCCTATGAAAACTGTTTTTCTGCTTGACACATTCCTTAACAATGAAATTCCCCGCGTGGTAATTTACATAATCGGCAAACCACGGGGTACTTGAGTCACTACGAGAAGTCACCATATTAAGTGTCTCGAGAGGAAACTTTTCATTCACCTCTTTTTGGTCGAGCACATTTTCATACGGATTTTCTAATCGGGGAAGATGATCGGTCCACGAGATTCTCGGCTCCTTTTGTGTCAATTACGTTGAAATTGAACTCTTGAAGGAGGAGAACCCACCGGAGCAATCTCGCCTTGGAATCTTTTTTAGCAAAGAGATATTTTAAGGCAGAGTGATCCGTATACACTACGCTTTTTGTTCAAGATGAGGTACGACCAGAATTTTTCGAAGGCATACACCACGGCTAACATTTCTTTCTCCGTCGTAGTGTAAATGTCGATTCCGCCTCGTTCATTGTTTTTACTATATAGTGGATAGGCCTAAAGATTTTTTTCCATGATGTTTTCCCAAGACTGCACCTAAGGCAAAAGTCGCATGCATCGCACAAAAGCTCAAAGGGTAAAGTCCTATTCTGGAGCAATCAATATTGGAGCATCAGGTAATTTGTTTTTCTTTAATGTTAGAAAAGCTTGAATACAATCTAATCGGAGAAAATGAATGGAGTATACTTCACAGTAAGATGATCACGGTCGGTATATGTTTGGAAAAATCCTTAATGAACCGTCGGTAGAAACCGGCATGACCGAGAAAACTCCGAACACCCTTTACGGTGGTGGGATGATGCCAACTTTAGCAAACACATTGAATCTGGCTTTATATCACCCAATCTTATTTGTTGTAAATCTTATGCCAGACAAAGTCATCCTTTACCCATAAAAAAGACTTTTCCCAATTTAGACAAAGATTGGTGTCTTCGCACCTTTAAAGCATCTTGTCTATACGAGAGAGGCAATTTTCGAATGAATTCCCAAAGACCTAAAAGTCGTCCATGAAGACTTTCATCGTTTTTTCGATCATATCATGAATATAGCCATCATACACCTTTGGACCGGCCCGGTTCAGGTGCAAACGCCGAAAGGCGCATGATAACGATATGGCGAACGTTCCGTAAGGACACGTGAATGTTGTCTTTTCTTGATCATGAGGGTCGATGGGAATTTGAAAGTATCTCGAGAAACCATCGTGAAAACAATAGTACTCGTTTCCTCTAAACTCTCAAGCATTGATCCATAAACGGTAGGGAAAGAGTCTTTACGGGGCGTGGCTTCATTTAACTTTCGGTAGTCAATGCAATACAACAACCATTCCGTAACCGAATCCGAGTCGAATTTATTCATTTCATCATTCAACAAATGGTAAAGCCACCCTTTTCGATCTCAAATTGTACGGGCTAACCCAATACTATCCGAGATCGGGTAAATTCAATCCAGCCGTCAAGAAGTTTTTCAACCTCCTTTTGTATGACATCGTGGATTTTTGGATACACCCGTCATTTGTGATGAACCGCCGTGATTATAGTCCACTTTCCATAAGAATCTTGTAGTACAAAATTCCTGTTAATACCCTGAAGTCAGAGTTTTCCAAGCGATGGCTCGTTGTGTGACATTAAAACTTTATAAGAGCGCTATTTCCTCGAAAGCTCAAGTACTTTAGCAATTATGACTGGCAACTTGTTGTCACCTACAAAAATAACGTATTCGAGATGAGGAGGTAAGTCTATGAGTCGACTTCGGGGAGGTTTTCATCAATCTTGAAGGATTATCATTGTTTAGCTTCACCAAACTTTAATGTTCTGTTTTGAATTCAGGCAAATAATTTTCCTGTTTGGGAAGGGGTAATGGATCATCATTGAGAAATGATACAAGAAGTGAATATCTCCCTCCTGGTCCATAGTAAGAGTCATCAACTTCTGGTGAAGTCGGATCATACATCAAGAGCGAGTAAAGCATCGACTCCTCAAGAAGAAAATCACTATCCCGAAGGGAGTGAGAGTTGGAGAAGAGGTAAAACGACCAGGTCATAATAAGGATGGATTGGCACTTGCATCAACATCGGAGACACCGAGAACTTGCATGAGAATAGCCCTCACAAGCCAATTCAATAACGTCGAATCGGATCGCCGTCATATCATTTAAATTATAGATGATCTCGAAGTATTGATCGAGATTGAATGTTATGTCTTCCATTTTCCAACACAATAGTTAATTCTCCTTTGTACACATCAATCAAAGCAACGTCCGGTTCTTTAAGAAGGATCTCCCGAGAATTAGGGGAACTCGGGGATCGGCATCAAAGTCTACGACTACAAAGTCGGCCGGGAATTTGAACTTTCCACTTTTAAGTCGAAATCTCGGCGATACCGATCGGTTTGGTGATCGAACGGCTCCACAAGTTCAAGAGTCATACAAGAAGGATGAGACTCAGGAATAGAAAGCCTTTTCCACACGGATAAGGCATGAGAGATTTATGCTAGCGCCAAGATCGTCCAAGGCTAATCACTCTTCCTTTTCCGGGAAAATCAAACGGGATTAGAATTTGACGGGTTCTCCAATTATTTTCTGGTAACTTGATTAGGATGCCCCGCCGAACCAATGCCTCATTCCAAGGAGTATATACCAGTTTCACTAATTTTTCTTGTTTCCGATTAAAGCTTTAAGAGTTGAGGCAAATTTTGGCATAAGAATCAAAGCATCCGCTAAGCTAATTTCGAAACTCATACTTGAAAGATTTTTGTAGAAATTTCACAAATTTGGTCGTTATCTTTTCACGGCGTTTTTCATCATTACGTCTCGAAGGATATGGAATTGACGTTTTCAAGTTAGGCATCGGAGCACTAATGGGATCAACAACGGGTTTAGAATTTGGTACTTGAACTTGGACAACTGGAGGTTGGACGTCTTTGGTACTTTCGTTTATAGTAGAGCACCGTGTCTTTGTCCCTCGTTTTCACTTACTACTTTATAGGAGAAGAAGTAGTAGGAATCGTGGGACCTTGATAAGCAACATCGCTTCGGGTGGTAATACCCTTCAAGTCTACCTTCGGGTTAGTAATAGTATTCCTAGGGAGTGTCCCTGAACTTGAAGTAGAAGCGGTATTGGCATTCACAAACTTGGAAAGCATGTTCGTTAAATTGGTCATTTTTGATTTTTGTAAAAATTTTGGTGTTTGTCTTGCAATGTTCCCTCACACTGCATTTCATTAGCTTTAACATAGCTTTCAAAATCGTTCTTTGTCACACCTTGTGTTTGTGGAGCTGGAGGTTGGTAAGGTTGAGCTTGGTGAACCAGTGGTTGATTAATCGGAGGTCGATAAATTTGGCCTTGGTTAACCGGGGGTTGGTAGGTGGAAGCTTGGTTGTAATTATTTCCCCGGTTTTGGTTGTAACGGTTTTGGTTATTTCCTTGGTTTTGTTGAACGGGAGGAAAACCGGGAGGTCGAATTTGATTAGCAATTGGGGCTCGGTAACCGGTATTTCCTTGATTGAAATTAGTTGTTGCTGCTTGAGTAACAAATTCTTGAATATTGTCACGATAAACATTGCCATTGGTGGCGGGACAATTTCGGTAAGAATGAGTACCACCACAAGTAACACAACTTTCCTCGACCGCTTTGACAGGAGTGGGAGCTTGGGTTTGGTTTTTCTTATCGAGAAGTAAAGCTTTCACCATATCTTTAAGTTCAGCAACATCGGGAGAAATACCGGGGGTAGAAGAGCTCAAACTTACTTTTGCAACAACCAGTTTGTTACGTGAATTACGAACTTTTAATTTGCTTTCAATGATTCTTAGGCAATCACGGGGTATTTTATCCAAATAGTTACCACCCGCGGCGGAATTCAACGAATCTTGATCATTAGAGTTCAAAGCATTATAGAAAGTACCGACTTGATGTAACTTCGAAAATCCATGATGTGGGCATGCTCGAAGAAGATCATTGAAACGGTCCCATGCTTTGTAGAAAGTTTCATCAAATCTTTGTTGAAATCTCGTGATTTCATTTCGAAGATTTGTTGTTTTGGAAGGAGAGAAAAATTTGTTGATGAATTTCGAAACAAGATCATCCCATGTTAGAATCGATCGAGGAAGTTCTTTTTCAAGCCAAATCCGGGCTGCACCCTCGAGAGAAAATGGGAAAAGCATAAGCTTTACCGACGTACTCGGGACGTTCGAGAACTTCATCGTAGAAGTGATCTTATTGAAATAACAGATGTGAGCATGAGGGTCTTCTTTGTCATGTCCGAAGAATTGTTTGTTTTAAACGAGGGTAAGCAAACCGTGCTTAAGCTCAAAGTTGTCCGCGGTGAT
>BQNB010013350.1:37113-47123 GCA_026074375.1 Tanacetum coccineum | reverse complement strand
TTGTTAATAATACATGTTTTAATATTATTATTGATTATATAATGATATTATATAATTGGTTTAATTGTTTTTATAAAATAGTGCACAAAAGTGAAGATAGTGCATACGGTTTTATAAACCTCGTATCTTTATCGTTTTAACTCCGTTTCAAGTGTTTCTTATGTCCACGGTTTCGTATTAAGAAAATCTATCAAAATATTATATTTATAATATTTATGCCCCTGATGAACAGTAGTTTTAATTGTTTTTATAAAATTATATAAAACTACTTTTATATAATTAATCGTCGTAACCTTCCAAAAGTCATAACTTACTCATATTTAATCCGTTTCGCTTGTTCTTTATATGTATGGATTCGTATTTGAAAAGTCTAATCAAATTTTATATTTATAATATGGTTTGGTACTGTTATGAATAGTAACAGTAGGTGAAAGTTTAAAAAAATACTTTTTATAACTTTAATTATTGAAATCGTATTTTAATTGTATCTCGTTCGTTTTAATTCGATTTTTAGTGATTCCTATGTCCACGTCTTCGTAATTAAAATCTCTATTTAGGAAATTACTCCCCAACAGTTTACTGTCGTGAACAGTAACATATTTTTATAAATTTACTTTTATAAAAATATTTTTTTTAACTTAAACTTGTAAATAACGTATCACCTTCATTTTAAATCCGTTTTTCGAGTTTCTTACATGTTTGGATTTCACATAAAAAGTACTATCTTTATAAAATATTCCCCTTAAATTATCAGATCTGAAACACTGGAAGTTTTTATAAAATAACTTTTATAAAACTACTTTTATACATTTAATTAATGTAAACTTAAAAATGTCATATCTCCTTCGTTATTGCTCGGTTTTTCAAGTTCCTTATATGCTCACGATCCGTGTGATGAGTTCTAATTTAATAAAATATAAAATATATACATTATTTGACGAAATCAAACAGAATGTATAAAAACAGTTTGTATGATTATGTTTTATAAAACAAGTTTTATACTTCCATTTATTAGGAGCTTTTGTACAAATCTTTTACCAAGTTTTCTACCATATGTATTACATATAATAAGTCCTCTAAAGGTCCATAACAATTTTCCAATTGAAAACCATGTCTTCATGATCTTTTATACATAAACATGTAATTAACTTTCAATACAAAATAATTTACAAACCTAACTTATAAATTATTTAACACTTATATATATTGTGTACTTCCATTTTCATTGTTATTTCATCACCATACATATAGAGTTTGATTCTATATATGTCTTGTAGTATCCCAAAAATCATAAAAATACATCTAGGTGGTGTTTAACATATATAACAAGCATGTACACATAAGATAATGAATGAATGGAAATGAAATACTTTAAATAGACCTTATAGGAGATGAGGAGAATGATGAACACAAGATAAAAACCCTAGAAAGGCTTCCAAATTCAAAACCCTAATTTGGAAAACCCTAAATATCTTCTTGTTATAACTCTTGATTAATCACAATCCAAGCTTCCAAATTAAACCCAAACACCTTAGGCATGCTTAGGATGAATGCTTGAACACTTGGAATATGCTTAGAATGAAAATTTATGTGAGACTCTAGTTCTATAATGTAAGCCGTAGGTTTTGGCTTAGAACAAAAGAAGTGTTAGAATGATATCATTTCGTCACCCTGAACGCAAAAATAAGAAAAAGATTTTAGAAAGAGAAAGAACTAGAGAGAGACAAAGAGAGAAAAATAAAGATGGTTACTTGCACTAGAAAGAAATGAGAAGCAACAACAAGCAACACCCTTCACCTTGTGTGGTGAAGGGTATTTATACAAAGATTGGAGCCGGCCATGGGATTTGGTGGGCTTCCATGGGCCGGGCTTGATAACTAGTGTGCTTTAGCCCAAAACCTAGACAATATTAGCTTAAACGAATTCCCGTAATCTATGATTTTCTTATACAAGGCTCAGGATTGATAATGACCATCACTTTACTAAAAACACGGCTAACAATCTCCCCCTAAGGGGTGGTCATTCAATTATGGATCCTTCTTGTAACATCTTGAGTCTTGAAGCCTTGTATTCTTGGAAATTCTTTTTGAAGTTCCATTTGAATGCTTGTGATCTTGGATCTTGATCTTTAACTTGATATTCTTTCACAAACTACTGATATCGTAGTCTTTGGCCTTGATTTGTCTTGAGTGCTGAGATCTTTGAATCTTTATCCTTGAATCTTTATGCCGCCTTGCGATCTTATGTCTCCACCCTCATTCTTAAGGTCTTGAAAGCTTGCTAACAATCTTCCTCAGCATTTTATTTTAACGTGATTACTTGTACCACATCATGGAAGGAGTAGTACTAGATCTACTTATGAGATATATCTTTGTTATTGTCAAAAATGTTATTTTGAGGAAGTGCTTATACATCAGAGATTGCGGAAGACTTTGATAGTTTGAGCTTTCATCATGTATATATCTTTGTCGATCATCTTGTCTGAAATAAATTAAATAAAATAACTAGAACAACTACGAAAAACTAAAAAAAAAAAAAAAGAGAATAACAGAAAAATAATAAAAACAATTACCAGAAAAAAAACCTAAGAAAAAAAATAAAAAGAAATAACTATATGTTAATACAAAAACTTAACACAAAATAAATATACAATAAATAAATAAATAAATTGAGCATAGGAGTCTTGATTCTTGACCTTCTACTGCTTACTGAGGTTGAAACGCCTGTAATTGAGCTCAAGGTCTTGCGAAAGCTTGCTTACACATCCAATCTTCCTCAAAAATTTTCTTTTAAACATGATTAACTTGTACCACATCATGGAGAAAGGAGAGTAGTAACTATATCAACATTGTGAGATATATCTTTGTTATTGATCAAAAAGGTTTTGTTTGGGAACAACATCTTATCATACCCTATAAGGACTTAGATAGGCTTCACAACCTAAAATTCTAGGGCAATCAACAGATTAACTGTTTTGCACAACGTTCGATTCTCGTTGAAGGTGCCGCTTTTGATCAGTGTCTCTAGTTTGAGCAAAGCAATCTCTTATCAACTTTTGGAGAACCGAGATATTGTGAAAGGGGGTGGACAGATAGAGTTTTTGATCCAGAGAAGAAAAAGAATGGAGTGGTTTGCACAAGATATGATTACTTTTTAAAACATAGGTATCGTTCTCGTACCTTTTGTGGTGCCTTTTGGTTCATAGATCAGTTTTTATCTCCAAATAACTGGGCACTTAGCATAGCAGTTTCAATAGATGGTGTCATACTATTGAGTTTTTGGCAAGAGTCAATTAAGATCTTTGTGTCAAATGCTTGTGAGTCACTTTAATAGAATCAACACAGTTCTTGTATGTTGTCTTAGATGTTCACTATTTCTTTTGCATAACACGAACCTGAAATTCAGAGGCACGTTCTCATCTCCACGTTCTCATCTTCAAGTTTCTAAGACACCGGATCAAGGGTTTTTGATGCACATTGAGTATCACTACTCTTACCCTTGAGATCTCCCAACTGAGCTTGCAACCGTTCGATATTTTGTTGCATGTCATTATAAGCTTTATCATACGAAATTTTTCATATTTGCATTCTTCACATTTTGTATACCAATTATTCCAAAGAACAGCGTATTCTTTTTCCTTTTTAATAATGCAATTTTCAAGTTTTTCTTTCGTACGATCAAGCTCAGTTTGGAGATCAGTATACTGCACTTCATGAGTAAGCATATTGAATATATCATGATCATAACAATTTTCATCTTTGGGTACCTCAGTTGATCCATCTGAGTCATAGACGGGAGCATTGTCAGACTGAGTTCCAGATGTGGATGCTTGCTGCAATGTATCCTCTGAAGTGCAGTTCACTTTTACTCTCTCTGTTTCTTCATGAGCATCTGCAGCAGCCATGAACTCAAATTCCTCTTGAGTGATTTGGATCCCTGCTTCTTCCTTTTGAGCAATCTGCAGCTGTTGCTGAAGATAAGCAGCATCCCATTTCCTTGGCTTTACTGTGCAGTTGCTGGCATAATGACCCTCTCCTCGACAGTTGTAACACCTTATCGGATTACCATTGATACCATTACCATTACCCTCAGCCGACGCTGTAACAACATTTCCATCCCCATACTGATTTGAAATTTCAAAAACAACACTTAGCCCATTCATATTTTCAACATTTTGAATACCCGGATTCTGAACTTCATTTTGCCCAACTTCATTCCCATCATTCTGCATAGCATTTTGTCTCACCTGATGTTAGCCATGTATTTATTTAAAGTGATGGTCATTAAATATTCCCGAGCCTTGTATAAGTAAAACGTAGTTTACGGGAATTTAGTTAAGCTAGTTGGGCCTAGTTGTCGGGCTCAAGCCCATTTGTATTAAGTCCGGCCCAACACAAAGCCCACAAGAATAGTCCACTCTTGTAACTATTTAAAGCCCTCTCCAAGTGTGGAGAGGGTGTTGCTTCTCATTTTTTCTTTACAATAACAAGTAACCATTTATCTTTTCTTTACATTCTCTCTCTAAAATCTTCTATATTTGCGTGTTTGGCTATGACTAGAATATCACTAACAATGGGGTATCAAGAGCCATCAGGTTGCGGTGTTAATGTTTTGTCATTGTGGTAATTTTTTTAAGACTTAATTATTCGGCTAACTTGTTTGTTTTTAGTATGTGAATATATATAATATATATAAAATAATATAATATATATATAAATAATACTATATATATAAATTTATATATATTTATATAAAAATATATAACCTATAAAAACAAAATACAAAATCAGAAATTTTCAAAAATACAAAAAATAATCTTCTTTGACATGTCTCTCGACAATCGATAACATTATGCGCATCTCTAGAAACTGTTTATAACAACTCAACAACTCAGAATGAAAAAATGAAGTTCAGAAGCGAGAGGTTTCAAATGAACTTCAAAACATGTCCTTACTTTTTTTCTCTACGCCTTCTAAGTAAATGTCAGCTAGGTACTCGTTCCTCCAAAGAAAGGAAAATGTTCATTTATGTCCATTTATCCTAAACAACGAGAAGTTCATATCTTCTCGGTCTTGAGCAAAGCCATAAAAACATTCAAAGTTTTGAATGCTCAAGAGAAGTACTAAGGAAAATGATGGTAACCTAAGAATAACTCTCATATTGTACCTGTTGAGCATAAAATTTTGTCAAAGATAATTCTCAAAAACGAAAATTTCAAATTCTTTCAAAAATTGAGTGCTCACAAACACCCACGCCAAGTTTCAATCTATCTATAAAAGAGGGGGAGTATAAAGTATGATTCAATCTGCAGCACTCCTTTCTCTCCAGACACTTCTAGTTTAGGAGCTCATGTATGAAGTTCCGGACATATACTTGTTTTTTATATCTCACTCAATTTGTCAAAAATTTTAAAACACATATTGCAATTTTTGAGGGGCAGAATAGTGATTAAAATGCGTGACATCAATCCGGATTAATCCACGGATACGCTCTTCAATCTAATAATTGCGTTTCCTAAACCTCGCATGTGACTAAACTCTTTCATAATAAAGGTGCTATGTGTAGGGGTGTAGCTTTTGGTAACTCTGGAAACACTAAATGTGGGTCTCAAATGATTTCTCACACCATGTTTGATTGATTTTTTATCAAATGGTTTTATGGATCTTAGGTATGTTCGTTCCATGATCTAGCCAGAACCAGATGGATCTACCCTGGAACACTCTATTAGATAGAGTAGAAGTCCTAGGTATGATAAAAAAAGGAGTAAAGTGAGAATAAGGGAATAATACCGACTGAGATGGAGCTAGTACTAGAACAAACCCAAGAAGGTACTAGTCATACGTCTCGTATCTAAGCACTGAAGGGGCTTCTTCGACGAATAAAAAAAGAATTTGTAAGGAATAATAGGGTGAAAAGATAGAAGCCCTCATACAACCTTAGGCAGGCACCGTGTAATGCATAAGTCTATCGTAATCACACTGCTGATTTGATATTCTGAATACACAAGTCATCCATGACACCCAGTGATTCAATTGCACAACCCTTCCTTAGCGTCCACTCATAATCTCTCAAAAGAATTTAATGTTTCCTTTCTCAACGGAAGATCTAACACATTTCCATCGAGCTTTGACTCAAGTCCGAGAACGTTATGATGTTTGACAAACAGGTGGAGCAGTCGGCCTCCAGCCTCCGATACCAATAACCAATGTGTAATTTATAGAGTCTAGAGCCCACGAGATCATCAAAAAACTCACTAGGACACAAATCCAATATACAAAATGTAGTACAGTCATTATACAACATTTGTTATCACACTTCAAAGTCCTACGACATTATCTCCTTGGTGATAACATTGCCAGATCATCAGAGTGACATACTCTTTAGTAATTACACAGTGAAGATGAAAATCCTTACTTGAGCCAACATCACAACTACAAGTTCTTGGTAGGTGACTTGCGGAGATTCTATATGAATCAAACTTGTAGTCAACTGTAAAGAAAACGAATAGTTAGAGCGATTACTATATGAATTCAAACTCTTGTTCCAAGTAGAATAATTGAACGACTCAATCTGAAAGATAGTAACTATCTGATTCACTCTGTACCGTAGTTTATCCATGCTTTGAAATGCTCCGGTAACGAGACTCGGCTAGTGCAGCACACGAACCCGGTAAGGAGATTCCCATAGAATTCTACCTGATCACAGGCAGTATTTATACTGATTAACGGGGAACCGTGGTTTATTGCAATCGTATTCAACGAAGTGACAAAAGACACTGATTCATCTATATAGTTTATCTCTAACCTATACTATGGCAGGTTTTTCCTAATCGGTAGCAACTTCTATCCATGACCGAGTCAAGTTTCAAGACGCTCATGCTCATCCACAAAGAATAATAAATATGAAAGCTCAAACTATCAAAGTCCTTCCGCAATCTCTGATGAACAAGCACTACCTCATAAGAACATTGTGGTACAAGTAATCATGTGAAAAGAAAATGTTGAGGAGATTTGTTAGCAAGCTTTCAAGATCTTGAGCACGAGGTGGAGACACAAATCGCAAGGCGGCATAAAGGTTTCAAGGATAAGATATGAGAGACTCATAGTCAAACAAAAATATCAATGCCCAACGCACCACGCGATCTTCATTATTTATCTGTCGAAAGAATATCATTTAAGCATCAAGGATCCAAGGATCACAATCATGCCACAATGGACTTCTAAAAGAATTCCCAAGAATACTAAGGCTCCAATGCCTCAAGACTCATCAAGAGGGATACACATAATTGCAAATGACCACCACCTTAAGGGAGGAATTGTTAGCCGTGAATTATTTAAAGTGATGGTCATTACATATCCCCGAGCCTTGTAAAGTAAAAACGTAGTTTACGGGACATTTAGTCTAATCTAGTTTCGGGCCCTAGATTATCGGCTCCAGCCCAGTTTGTATTAAGTCCGGCCCAACACAAAGCCCACAAGAATAGTCCACTCTTGTAACTATTTAAAGCCCTCTCCAAGTGTGGAGAGGGTGTTGCTTTTCATTTTTCTTTTCATGAACAAGTAACCATTTTTCTTTTTTACTTTCTCTCTCTAAAATCTTTCTTATTTTTGTGTTTGGTGATGAAATGATGGGTGATTTCCAACATTGTCATCAACCATTTGTATTTTGATGTCTTGGCTCGTGTTCATATCCGGTTGTGCAATTTGATTATTGCGGGGAATTAATGAACTTCTTTGGTTGTTGTTTGTTGTTTGTTGGAATGGTGTTGATTTTGAATGCTTTAGCTATTAAAGCAAGTGCCTTGTTCATTGCAGTTGTGGGATCTGAACTGTCTTCGAGATTCTGCATTGGCTGTGGCATGTAGTTCGTGTTGAATGAAGATTGTTGGACAAAGTTGTTGTTGGGTTGTGGATGTTGTAGGTTGGTAATGAGTGATGATTGATCTAGGTGAAACGGTGTCTGAGTGTTTGCCATTAATGCCAAAGGATCATGTGTGTTTGCTACTCGTTGTGCTCTAAAAGCATTGATGTCTTGTTGAGTCGACATTGCAAAAGTGATGTGAAATGATATGCAATGATCTTTAGTGGGTAAAGTGATTGTTGTTGTGGATTGAAACCAATTAACGTTCATGGGATTTTACAAATCTTAGATTTAAAACGAGAAAAGAATTTAATCTTTCGCAGGATTTTACAAAATGAAGAAGAAATCGTGAAACAATGATTAATTGTGGTTGAAATTGTTGTTGAAATTGACGAATTTGAGCTTTAGAAATGATTAGTTGAGCTAAAGGACTAACGGTGAAAATTTGGTTGAAAAAGGACTAACGGTGTAATTGTAGTTTCAACAAGAAAGTTAATAATGCAACAAAGGACTTGTGGTGTAATTGTAGTAAACTTGTAGGGGCTGCATGTGCCTAGTTGCAAAAGTTATCAATTAATTTGCAAATTCCCTCCAAGAATTCTATCTCTTTCGTTTAAAAAAAAATTGAAATGCACAGATTGAATTTTTTAATCTTTTAAACTTGTTCGGTTATCGTCGGTGAAATCCAAATATACCACGTTGATCGAAAATGAGTCACGATCACAACGGTGTATGACTTAAGTCCCCATAGTTAACCGTCACACGAACCCGAAAAACCCGAAAAGAGTAAAACTGCAAATTCGGATGTTAAAGGAGCTGCGAATTCGAGTGCTATACAATATTGCTAATTCGGGTCCTTCACAAGGTTGTCACTTCGTGTGACAGAGGAGAATTTCTAATTCGGGAGACAAGGGAGTTGCGAATTCGGTTGATGGAGGAAACTTGCGAATTCGGTTACAATATCAATCTGCGTATTCGGAGCACAAGGGAGTTGCAAATTCGGACAATGAAGTAAATTGCGAATTCGTGTGACAAAGAAATTGCGAATTCGTGGGACAAGTAAATTGCGAACTCGTGTCCTTCACAAGAAACCAAAAAAACGTACAACCGTCCTTGTTGTCTTTTTGCATAACCAACAAAACAAAACGCCAACGTCCTAGTTTCCGTAAAGTGTGGATCTAGGCCTCTCTTCTTGTTATCAAACCGTGGACCACAATAAGAAGCTCAACCAAAATAAGCTTTTAAATAAGCTTTTATACCAAAATAAGCTAGAAAATAAGCTTCTTTTACACCAAAATGAATATGCCACGAATAGTTCTTAACAAAAAAACTACAACATATTTTAGCTAAGAAAGTAATAATTCTTTTTGATGTAACACGAAGCTTTAAACTACAAATAAGCTAAAGACCAAAAACCTTGTAAATAAGACGTGACCAAATTGGCTCAAGATAAGCTATGAAAAGCTATTTTAAGTTAAAAGAAGCCACCAAGAAAAAGAAACCCAAATGAACAAAAACATGAACAATTTGAGACAAATGGGGAACTGTTGAAAAACACAAGAATGTGTTCCCTTACTACACAACAATACGCACCCTTATTACCGTGGTGCACAATTTTGATGCAAACAAAATAGTAGCCCAACTTTGAGATTAGATCAGCCCAAGTTCAATAGATATGAAACGAAAATTTTGAAACAATACAACACTAAATAAACACTACAAAAATATAACGATTGTAAATAAGCTACGGAAAAGAGAAAAAAAATAAGCCGAGAATAAGCTCAATACAAGTCACCACAACAAAGCCACTAAACCAAACATTGGCTCTTGATACCACATGTTAGAATGATATCATTTCATCACCATGAACACAAAAATAAGAAAAAGATTTTAGAGAGAAAAAGAACTAGAGAGAAACAAAGAGAGAAAAATAAAGATGCACTACAACAATCGGGGTTTTCCCCAGCGACATGTCGCTGGGGAAACCTATCCCCAGCGACATGTTGCTGGGGAATGGTCGCTGGGGAATACTCGTCAGAGATACAATCCCCAGCGATAATCCCCAGTGAAGACGTGGGTCCCACACGTTTTTCAGTCAAGCAATTTGTGCCACGGTGGCAAACCTTTCCCCAGCGACATGTCGCTGGGGA
>BQNB010013350.1:0-30722 GCA_026074375.1 Tanacetum coccineum | reverse complement strand
TCCTCCACGGTTCCCGCTTGTCTATGAGCAAGAACCGTGTTACAATCAAAACTTTAGTGATAATTATTATCCACAAAATTCACCGAGTTTTTCTCAACAATATCTTTGCTGTGAAAACTGTGGGGGTTCTCATGAAAGTTTTCAATGTCAACCGATGAATCAAAACCACTTTGAGCATAATTCTAACTATTTCGGTTTTGACTAACCCCCGCAGTATTCCATCGATCATCATGAAGACCTTAATCAACAAAGATGGGAAGAGTCAAAGAATGAACTTCTCAACATGATGCGATCATTTTGTGAAATGGTAATTCAACGAAAGCAAGCGGCTAATATCGATCAGTCACCTCCTCAAGAAATGAGTACTCTCGAGCCTTCGCGATGTTTCAATTTTACTTGCAATGATGACGATGATGGCAAGGAGTATTCTATTCCCTTGAATAAAATGCCTCAAATTCTTTGGTCTATTTCTCTCGTACCCGTCTCTTCTATAGTGGAACCCGAGGACTCTCTCAACATGGGGGACGAGCATCTTAGCACTATTCATGAAAAGGAATCGGATGAAGTAATAAAGTCTAGTGTTGAGAAACTTGTCCCAATCTTAAGTGAGTTCGAGGATACTTCCGAGAGCGATAGTGAGTGTGATGATTTCTCTTCCATTGACGTTCCACTTGGTGATTCCGTGACTTTCTCTAACCCTCTCTTCGATTCAAATGATGAATTTACCTCTAGTGATGACGAGTCACTTCACGATGAGGACGTTCCGGAAGATAAGGTTTACTCGAACCCTCTTTTCGAATTAGATGACGAATACATATCTAGTGACGTAAATCCTTTTTTTGATGTGGTGTTAGAGAACATCGAGAGTGGCGACGTTGATGAGATTGAGTTTCTACTTCACCGTGATCCGTCTACTCCTAAGATAAGCATTGCTTCCATTCTCGAGGGGTTCACCGATGAACCGCCTCTCGAAGAGAATGACGATTTATTTGATTTAGAGTCTTAAGAAAATAAATGGAAGAAGATTTTGTACGATGCTCTAATTGATGATTTGATGACCGAGGACAAAATTTTTGACCCCGGAATTCATGAGACAATTTTGTCTCCAACGTATGTGAAGTTACCCTTTGAGGATCGCCATTATTTTTCCTTCACGTTTGTTATCAGAATTTTTCTTCCTTATCTCACTTATTCTGTGAATTCACCATTTATTATCTCCTCCGGGAGTGAGGATACTATTTTTGACACCAGCATCTTTGTTTTTAGTTGCTATTCTCTTGAGCCAATGGTATCTTATAGGAGTGGAACTTTCATGTGCTTCAATGTTTATCTAAACATCTTGAATGAAAGTCCGATGGAAATTTGTTCTTCCATATGTTTCGTCCCTAATATCACGATGATATGGGGAGAGTCAAGCTAGCGACTCGCACAAAAACAAGCGCTTCTCGGGAGGCAACCCGTGTCTTTTCTTCTTTTTATTTTTTTAATAAATAAGTGTGTGATTTTATAGCCCAAGTGTGGAGGCATGCTTCTTTCTGCGGTTTGTGGTTCTGTTTTTGCAGGATTCCTTAAGATCATGAAGACCCGTGCTTGTTTTTAATCCTTCAATCGCCCGGTCTTCGATCTTCTGCTTATTTTGGAATCCTCAATCCCGATCATATATATATATATTGTGTTCTCCTTTTACACTTGGAATTTTTTGCATTTGCCTTTTTTGTTCCTAATTGTGGGGGTAAAACCTGATGCTTTTGAACATTCAGGCTAATGTTTCATTCTAAGTGTGAGGGGGATTTATGCCGAAATATGATCTTACTTGTGCCTATATGTGTTCCCATGCAACCCCGTTTTGACTAAAATTTTAAAAATTTTATTGTTCTATTATGATATATATATATATATATATATAAAGGAAAAAATGATGAAAATATAAAAATATATAAATAAGTAGGCCCGTAGAATTAGGTAGCTTTTGACTTGACCGAGTTTTAAACTCTAGGTTTCCCTTTAGCTTTCGAGACTTAGTGTTTGCTTAACTTTAAAATTTTGCAAAGAAATTAAAAATGATAGAGTTGAATATAAGTTAGATGCTAAGCGTGGAGTAGTTGGATCTCTTTAGAGCTCATAGAGGTTAATTGTGGCTTTTTGCTCCCACCAGCTTAATAAACGTTATATAATTGTTAAATAAATAAAGTTACTCTGGTTTTTGCGATTCTTAGTTTAGATCCCTTCGTAGATATTCCTTCTGGTGAAAGTAAGGTACACATCGAGGTTTTGTCAGTGTTGTGGGGAAATAGACTCCTGGACCATGGTCGGCTCGCATACCGATGTGGCAGTTGTTAAAAAATCACAGGACTTGAAATTTGGCTATAATAATAATTATTATGTAATAAACCGAAGCCGAAATAAGACTTCTGGATCATGGTCGGCTCGCATACCGATGTGACAGTCGTTTAAAGGGTGGAGGTAATAATAATAATAATAATAAAAATTGTGGGCTGATAAAAGTTTACTGCCTCTTGCCAGCTCACAACCGATGTGGCAGTCTTCTAAATAAGGCACATAGTAATAATAATCCGAGACTGATAAAAGTTTGCTGCATCTTTCCAGCTCACAACCGATGTTGCAGCCTTCTAAAAGGTCGAGGAATTTACCGTGGTCGAAATAAGACTCCTGGACCATGGTCGGCTCGCATACCGATGTGGCAGTTGTTTAAAGGACCGAGGTTTAATAATATTGCTATAATAATAATAAGAATAAAGCCAAATTTCGACTCCGGGGTTATCTAAATAAAGCCTCCGTCTCTAGACTCGTAGTTGAGTTGTTTCGGATGAAATAAAAAGGATAACCCCTAAATAGTGCGAAATTAGAACCTTAATGTGGACCTTATTCTCACCATATCGTCTCTTTAGGAAATGATTTCAAACTAATTATGGCCTAAACCGGGCACCTTTATAATAATAAGGACATAATTTATTTGTCATCAATAATAATAATAAAATCCTTAGAGGATTTAGGAATAAGGGAGCGAAAAGTAGCCGCGTTTACGCAATTAACATTTATGAGTAGTGTTAGCATCTAATCTTATATTTAACTGTGATTTCGTTGTTAGCTTAGTTTGGAGATTGTGAAAATCAAGGATGACGAACTCCCATTCTTAAAGCCTTTTAAATAATGTTATTTAATTCTTTTCTTAGTTTTTATCTATTATTGAATAAGTGGTTAAAACGGGGGCGCTTTCGAAATAAATGATTTTTGAACCTTCTTAATGGACCTTTTCTGTTCTTGTTTGATTGTGAAGGGTTATAAGTTAAAAGGTGATTTTATTATTTATTTCTAGGCGTGTGTTATTTACATTGCGTGTGGGACCAGCAATGGCTTAGTGTGGGAGAATTTGATGTGTGCTAAAATACACATCATTTGTACCCCGGAAAATGCTAATTAACGGACTAAAACACTAAAATATGGATAAATATATTGCAAATATGTTTGTATTGTGTTTTTATATCTTACAGGTACAAAGGATTGAAAACAAAGCAAAAACGGTAATTTTCGGGTGACTTTCGATGACGTTTTCACGTTTATCGAGTTTCAAACGAAGTCATTAATATTCCACGATCACTCCATTGGAAAGAGCACAAAATTATAAGCCCGACGGTACCTGCCTTTCATATTTGAACCTTTTGTATTTGAACCTACGAGCCGATTTTTGAACCTTTCTTATTAAATTGACCTGGACCAAATTAAGAAGGGGTTTATAATTTATTTCACATACATATAATACAAATATACTCTAGCTCAGCTGGCTTGTGGGATAACCCTTGAGTCGCTAAGCTAGAGGTCCTGGGTTTGACTCCTAGTTGTGGTATATAATCCACGTCATCTGCCACGTGTACGCCACGTGGTGACACGTGGCATGCCACGTGGTCGACCCGATCCAGGCCCGGACCTGACTCGATTTAAACCAGGCCTAAGACCCGACCTGACCCGGCCCATGACCCAGTTGGCCACCACTGTTGACCGGTGGTCCGGCGGTGGTTGACCGGTGGTCCGGTGGTCCGCCACCGTTGACCACCGTTGACAGTCTCCGTTAACCGTCGATGGCCACCGTTGACCGGAGGTCCGGTGGTGGCTCCGGTGACGGCTAGCAGGCCACTTGGCACCACTTAGGAGGTGACACGTGGCCATCTAATGATTGGAATGTCAGATGGCAGGTCCTAGGTACGAGGTTCAGAATTCAGAGGGTTCAGTACAAGGTTCAGAGCAGACGGGTCAGTACGAGGTTATATCTTGTGGTTTTAGTAAGGTATACGTGAGGCCTATTGATTGGTGAAAAGGGATTAGAGAAACTGGCTATTTTTGGAGTTATCATTAAGCTATTATTGTCGGTGGTGCACTTGAATTTTCACCAAAAGTACGAAGGATATGGAAGGGTTATTGGTTGAGTACATGAATGACATATATACCCCAGCTTTCCTTTTGAGGCTATATTTATGAATGCTATTGCTCATTTGATTGTAGTGTTTGGTTAGTTTTTGGAGTTGGTTGATTAGTTGTTTTGCTTTGTGGTTTGCACTTTTTTGCGTATGGTAGCTGTTTGTTTTATAGATTTTGTGCTTTATTAATGAAGAGGTTTAAAGGTTCGGTTTTTATTTATTGTTTAGTATTTTTATGCTTTTCTATGCTTACTTTTCATCTCATTTCTTTTAGCTTATTTAAAAATTAGATCATGCTTTATTGCTTATTTTTGATCGATTCTTTAAGCTTTTATTTCTAATATGCTAATTCTATTGCTTTTTCTAGACTAGTTATTTTTCTATAGTATTTTCGATTGTGAGCTTTTCGAGTGAGCTTATTTTAGATTATTTTACAGATTTGATTATCTTTATTAAGATTATTATTTTATAGATATACAATCATTTATCATACGCCGATCCGAGTTTACTTGATTGTACAACCTTTGTTAGGGTAGATTTGGATCTAGTATTTTTTAGGATTATTTTCTAGCATAAACTTTATGCTTTTTAATGTATAGCTTATTTTTCCTTAGTTCTAAATCTTTAAATATACTCGATCCGAGTTCACTTGATTGAAAACCTTAGTTTCGGTTAGACTTTAAGATCTATAGTATTTCATCTTTTTTTTAGCTTATTGTCTTTAGTATAAAATCTAGCTTATTTGTCTTAGTAGATTATTATTATTCCTTGTTCATCTTACCCTTGTTTGTTTTAATGTTGATGAAATCTATAAAACATATTTGAGAGTAGGTGGTTTATGGGTTTTTTAAGCTTATTTTAATAACTTAATTTTTAAGCTTTTTAAGTCTTTTAATTAGATAATTTGTGAATAAAGCTTAAAAATAACTTTATTAGCTACATTTGTTATTTAGGAATCTAATAAAAGTTATAAAATACTTTAGTGTTTAATCAAGTTTACTAGATCGGGTGGTTTAAATTCGTCTCCATTTTAGCATTCATGGTGGCGAAATCATGTCTTCGATTTGGGCATGGGACGAAACCGTTAATAAGGCTCATGATGTGTATATCTTCTTGGAATAGCTCAAAAACTCTTTCTTTGGAGGTCGTCTAATTCTTATCATGGTCGGTTCTCGGATCAACCCCTATTTTTAAATGTCCTCTTTAAGGTCCCTTAGGCGGTTCTCTATTCATTGGAATCTATTCGGCACGGAATTTTTTCAAGGTATTAGTAGGTTGCGCGAGAAAAAAGGATGCTTGGGTTTGCTGGTCTTAGATTCTTGCATCCAAAAGTATGGAGGTACTTGGTGTCCTCCAGTTTTATGCTCTAAATAGAGACTTCTTTTTAAGTGGATTTGGAGCTTTCTGTCTAGCGGATCCAATAGTTGTGGGCCCAGGTCTCTTACTTGCCTTTACACATGGCGTCCAAAACACAAAGTACTCTTTCTGCCTCCATTTTTCTTCGCTGTGCGAGTTCTATTATTACAAGAAGTTAAAGACACCTAATTCTCAAGGTTTTGAACTAATCTCATCATTGTACAATATAGAGTTGTATCGGTTTGTATTCAAGTTTCTGGCTATGTATCAATGGTTAGGTGAGTCTTGTATTCGGTTAAGCTATACTCAGTCTATATGCTCTCGAAATATAAGTTTTGTTCGGTGGCCGCTAAGATGAGCGCTCCTTTTGTTTCGTCATCTTCGTCGTGACGTAAGGGTGGGGAAGAATCTGCACAGATTACTAGGATTTCTGATTTCTCGGTACCAGTGGTGCTTTATAAAATGGGGGTTCGTCGGTTCTAGGGACATTAATGGTGACGGGTGTTTTCGTGTAAAAGATGTTCGTAGGTTGCTTGACGATTAGATCTTGCCTAAATCTGAGGTTCCGTCTAGGATGGGTCAAGAGATCCCCATCAAGTTAATGTTTTGGCGTGAGAAGATCTCTAATGGATAGTCTTCATAATCGGGTTAATTTGATCGGCGTTGGAGTTCAGGTTTCCCTATTTTTTCACCCGTCCTATTTGTTGTGAGTCCCTCGAGGAATCTCGATACATCTGGGTGATGTTTTGTTCAGACTTGCATAGATATTACTCGTCTTTTTGTAAATTGGTGGGGTTGGTTTGGAACCCTTGTTGATTCGTTCGATTATTGTTATCTTGGTTTAATTGGTTTCAGCTAAATCAAGTTCATTTCAGTGCTGGAAGGTGTGTTTTACACTTCCTGGTGGAGTATCTGGTTATTATAGAAACATCTCCTCTTCTATGATTAATAATCATTGAACTAAGATGGTATTTTGAAGAACTTAGTTAGGAGTTCTTTTTCTGGTATATTGCTAGTGGTAAAACTCTATTAGTTGGGATTGTTGGATTTCATACTCCACTTTTTTAATTTTTGTTTGAATTTCTAGCTCCTCTGCTAGTTTTCTTTTATTAATGTTGCCGTACAAAAAAAAATGGGGTCTTCCTCCAATTGTCCTTTTTCATTAATTTGTAAGTTTTAGCTTATTAAGCATAATAATGTTTGTTTTTATTGTTCTCGTCCTATTATTGTGCCGTTTAGTTGACATGTTTAGCGAGTAGATTTTCTCATATGCTTGTTAAGTGTTAAATTGCTTAGTGAATTAAGTGTGATTAATAAAAAATGAAAAATATTGATTAGTGATTTTTATATTACTTAAATTATTGTTTTGGTTATTCGAGCGGGTAAAATCCGTAAGAATAAATTTATGAATTTATTTTGTAATCGATATCTTTATAAGAGTTGTTTTCAAAATAAGTTCAACGTTGTGCGAAGATAATTTGTTAGAAGATATTGGTTTCATCAAATTGGGACTTATTTGTATTTAATACACACTTAAGGATCTAATTAATACACTTAGCAAGCATATCTTTTATAATATATTGTTCTTTGTTTAATTGCTTGCTATTTGCTATCTAGTTTTTATGTAGTTTATTTTTATTAAATTTTTAGTTTTTAATCCAAAAACAAAAATATTCGATATTCAAGCATCAAACAAAACGCTTTCGTGAATTTCAAATTCATCTCTCGTCGGGATACGACATCCGAGAGATAAAAATATTGTTTGTCCTCAAGCAATATTTATATCTTTTCGGGATACTCTCTATATTATTACTATTTGGTATTTTATATATATATATATATATATATATATATATATATATATATTTATATATATATATATATATATATATATATATATATATATATATATAGTTGGATCAAATAAGAAGTTTCTTAAAATGTGAAGATAAGAAGTAACTATAACGCATATCCAAGATGCACGACTTAAATTAGATGCTCACTATAATCTTAGATGCATTATAACGCATTATAATGTGTTTTCTAGCTTTTAATTAGATGCATATACGTATATTAGATGCATTTTATTTTTTCTTTTGTTTTTTGTTCCTCTGCATGTGTCATATCAGGAAATCAATTTGCAATTCTTCGTCAATCATAATTAAACGTTCGTAACTTCAAATGGTTGCTCTAAATAAATTAAATGCATCTAATACAATTGTTGATCTCAAATGTGTGATTTAGTCACTTCTCACAACGTCTTATTTTAATTTACTTCTCACTGGATCCCTAATATATATATATATATATATATATATATATATATATATATATATATTTCTATTATATATATATATATATTTAATATATATTTTATATCAATCAGTTGGAGGCCTGTAAAAATGGAATTGACTATCGAATCTTATCTTTACTGTTTGAGTGGGTTTCACATGTGAAGCAAGGATTTTGATACTTTTAAATCTTCAATGCAATGTAACACATAAGAAGAACTGCACTTCAACTTTGGCTAAAGTTTATGCTCATGATCAAAGTACTGATTTGTTTAAGAATCTATCTTTATGCACTTGCTTATTTTTTTACATTAAAAGGTTAATATTTCGTCAATATGTATGTTTGAAAAATAATTAAATTGCTTAAAGGTCAATAAAGTTGGTCAATTGCATGTTTGTATTTACATTACGAAAGTGCAAGGATAGTCCCTGTGAGAAAACATTTGGTACAAGTATCGTCCCTGCGGGGACGATACTTGCACAAAAGGTTTCCCAAATGGTTTCCCCACAGGGACGATACTTGCACCAAATGTTTTCTGACATGGACCATCCTTGCACTTTCTTAACGTTTAGGACGAAACATGCATATAATCGGCCAAAACTTTAGGGAAACGTTTTATGCTCTATTTATCTTTTGTAAAATTGTTTATAATATTAGAGTTATAAGATTTTGTGAAACTGGCTAAATGAGAATTAAAGATTACAAGTTGTTTCAAGATGATAGATCACCTTAACCGATTAGGTAGTATTATTTAGTGATTTTATCAAAAAAAAACCTAAAACAAAAAATCTCACACACCAAATAGGATCAATCAACAACTGTAATTATAATCACATACCAAAATATCAACCGAATTAAAAACCAATCAAACCCCCATAGTGATCTCGCAAATCAAAACATTAATCAATTTCTAATTTTTGTTCTAAAATCTAAAAAAGGGTTTAATTGAAATAAGAACATACATTTGATTTGTGCTAATTTTAGTTCAGAAATTAAAAGAAGGTGTTTCAATCGATGGTAATTTAAAGTTACATGTTGTGAAGAGGTAAGTTGTGTGAAAAGAGACGTCACTTCGAAAAAAACCTTAAATCTGAAGAGTGTTGACCGTTTAATATAAGCGTTGGGACCAGGCACCGCTCGCCTAAGGCGTTTCGTTGACCCGGTTAAAAAACTCCTAATTTGCCTGATCTTTACTTCACAAAAATGGAGTTGGGGTGAACCACGAATAGCGGATAGGGCCTAGGACCGCTCTTTTTAACAAAAACATTGTCGTAATGGTGTAACCAAACATTATACATTTTAATGTGGTGTAAGTATATAAAAATACATGAATAGCCTCAAACAGGTTTTCATAGGGTAGTTATGAACACAAAGAAGAACAAAAATTGACTTAGGTATGAACAACAATTTTGTTTAATCAACATATATGTTTATTATCAGTCCCACCACCAATGCGTTTAATCAAATTCGGAGAAACTCCATACTGATGAAACATGCTAATAAATTACGAATTATATTTTCAAACTGTACATGATATACACAAGTAACCCAGGATAAATATTGAGGAGTTGACCCGATGGATCATTTCAGTGTTTTAATTTATGAAGCAATTAACATTTGCATCAACTATCATAGTAACAAATGGTACATCTGGGTTGATCCAAAATAAGAAACCTTTTTTGGAAAACACCGATAAACCATTGTAATTGTGTCTCTCGTACGATGCCAAAGCAGTCTGCTACTAGCCTACGGGTATGTAGTTCTATGTAGTTCATGCAAGTATACATCTTGAGTTTCTGAATTATAATACTCGAGTCTTCAGATTTACAGTATCAAAACTAGAGGGGCAAGATGAACGAGTTGCGGAGATTGTCATTCTGGAACACAACTCCCTCGGCATCAGTAACAACATCAATCCTACTTCGACTAATTCGACTTTTGATTGCTTTATGGAAATACGCTGAATTGGAATCACCTTCCTTGAGCCATGCAATTTTCGCTTTCTGTTTAAGGAACTTCTCTTTAATTACTAACGCTTCATTAAAAGCAATCACAGTAGCCGCTTCATCTTCCCGTAAACTCACATTGCTCGGATCCTTATCTAAATCAGTTTGCAGTCGATCCAGATTGTCACGAAGGCGAATAACATTTGCATGTAAATTACCTTTGTCATATATCAGTTTGCGAATAGGCTTCTTAAGGCCTTTAAGCTTCTTGACCACTCTAAACATATAGAATCTAGAGACATGCTTCAACCAGCCTTCACTTACCACTTCTTTAAACCTTTCATTAAGAATAGTCACATTATAGAATTTAAACGGCTTCGGCTTAACCTTCACAAGAGAAGGAATGGTAAGAACAGAAGGAGAGTGGTCCGATATCCGATAGGGCTTAAAAACAGCATGAGCACCCACATAAGAATCTTGAAACTCAAGATTAGCCATCACACGATCAAGCTTTTTAAGAATCCCATCCTTGCCCTTGGGTTTCTGGTTCCACGTAAATTGCAACCCTGTTCTTTGAACATCCATAACTTCTATACTCTCCACACACTCTTTAAATTCACGCATGGTGATATCCAACACCGACGAGCCTGTGGAAGTGTCACCAGCAAAAAGAGAAGCGTTAAAGTCCCCAAGGAGGCACCACGGTCTATTTCGAATATAACTCTTGTGAAGACAAAGACCATTCCACAAGGGACGTCTTTGAGTATACTTGTTATGCGCATAAATAAATGAACAAAAAAACTCCTTCCTGTCAGCTTTAAGCCAAACGCGCGTATGAATAACTTGAGGATCTTGGTGAATAACTGTTACATCAACGTCATTATGGTTCCAGCCAACAATAATTCGAGTCCCCTTATTACAAGTCATAGCATTAGAAACCCAATCCCAATGACTAAAGACATACTTGCACATTTTCTCAAGGTTTTGATCCGCCACATGCGATTCAAGAATGGCACATACGGATAACTTGTTTTCAAAGATCACTTGTCGAACCTCATTTTGTTTAGGGGAGAGATTCATTCCGCTAATATTCCATGAAGCCACATTAATCATATGGAACCGTCATTTAAAGGAGTGCTTGCCCCCTGATCGTAATTCACTTTTTTAGGAGTTGGACCAGAATACTCATCCATAGTAATGTACTCATCCACCTCCTCACTATCGCTCTCATTGATAACCTGAAGATTCTCCTTTTCATTCACCAATCTGTTTTCATCATCCCATACCCTAAAATCCTCCTCCGATAGAGCACTAAACGAATTCATAGTAGCAACCTTGATAGTCGCATCATGGTGTTTATTAAGACCAGAATCATTACTCTCCTTGTTCTCGCTAGTGTTGGTAGCCTTAGCTTTAGACGTTTCACCTTTATCAACACGTCGGTATTGCAAGTTAAGAGCTGGTTTAGTCAATCTCACCCCCTCCACCTGTCTTTTATTGTTCTGTTTGGTTTTCGCCTTCTTCTTCTTAACCTCAATGAATCCATCATCCATCACCTTAACAGGAGGGTCCACCTTTGGGAGCTTAGGACATTTAGTACTAATATGATCAAAAAATTTACACGATTCACACCTTGGCGGTATCCATTCATATTCAATATCAATAGTAGCAAAGGTATGCCCTACCTTGTTACATAATGGAATAGCAATGACCAGTGACTTCTTAAGCTCCATATCAGCCGAAATCTCAATCAGCGCCCTAGCATACGTACTTCTTCCCCAAGAGTGCAAGCACATGTTGCTCGTGTACGTATCTAACATTATTGGCCTCCCAATCTGAGTAGTAATGAGACTAAGCCCAACCTACGAATATGCTACTATAGGAACATGGTGCATTTTAACCCAAACCGGGGCACTCTTAATCTCATCCTTCTTCAAAATAGTGTTAAGAGTCCATTCATTCAAAATAAGTGGCACACGATGAATCAGCCACGGCCCATTCTCCAACACACTCTCCATACCTTCCCTAGTATTGAATTGAAACAGAAAAAACTCCTCATGAATTTGAATTCGTTTCAAACCATACTTAGCCCATGCATTATTAACATAGTTTTCCACAAGTGGAAACGCTAACCATAGAGGGTATTAGTAAATCGAGCATTAACAGCCTCAACAGCCTCAATGGGTAGAGCTACAGCCGCACCATTAACAGTTTCCTCGCTACTCATCTCCTTAATTTTGACAAGCTTTTTCGAGGGTTTATCATGAACAACAGATGCAAAAGATGGTTTTTCAACCGACTGATCAACCACCTTGTCACCCTCCTTAGGATTAGAATCCTTCGATGAACTAACATCTTTAAATAGTTCTTGAACCGTTGTATATTGCCGAGGCAAAGATTTAACCTTCGACGCTAAGGCATGAGCCTTCAACGATTGATACAATGTTTCCACCTCGTTAGTTTTATCCGTACCTAGTTCCATCTCTCAGCAAACAACACAAATAATCACAGCAAACAGCAGCCATGAAACAAGAAAACCCTAAGGAAAACAAAACCCTAAAAAATTAGGGTTCCAATCGCCCAATAGAGATCCTCTAACTAGTTTCCATGATGGGGACAATAATAGAATAATAATAAAGATCCGACACAATAAATAAAAAAACTTTTCCCCATTATCATTTTATTTACCTATAAATACCTCTAAAACTTCAATATTTTTAAACACAACTTCAAATTATATACTTTATACTCTCATTATCATTTTTAATAACAAAATGTGTCAACCATTTTAGTTTACGTTTTTTATTTATCTACGCAATGTTTACGTTTTTAATCTCGTACATTTTCGTTTTTTAATTCCGTACGTTTACGTTTTTAATTTTTAATGTAATGTTTTTAATTTAAGAATAATAAAAGTTCTAGTTTAAAAAAAATAAAAGGTATAATGGTGATGGATATTGTGATTGATAATAGTAAAGTATGAGGGTGAGTGAGGATAAAAAGTAAGAGAGAGAAAGGTGATGTGGCGCTGATGTGTCCGGTAAGGATGGGTTTTTTGTGTGACAGATAAATGTAGCCTAAATAGCCATGTGATTTCTGTGATATTTAAATAATCATCGCTTCGTGAGGTACAAAAATTTGATTAAAATCCACGGCGTGCCTCGAAAAGCGTTGAGGGCCCCAGCTAGAGAGTTATGAGACGTTGGTTATACATCTAAGATCTTGATATGTCAGTCATATCCATTATTTGTACCAATAGCATATATGAGTGGCATATCAAGTCGCCTAACTAACGTCTCGTATCTCTCTAGCTGGGACGATTGAGGTTTTTTTTAGAATTTTCAGATTCTTGACCTCGTAGACCTCGTCCAATCGCCCGCGCTGAATTTTATTCACAAAATCCATAGACGAATAACTTATGCTAACTATGATTTCTAACTTAAAAAACCATGATACGAGAAATGAGCAAAGTAGGTAAGACGCAAGAAGTCGATGTTTCTTTTTCTTTTGCTAGTGAGTATAACAACTCAGTTTCCATACCCTTCTCATAGCATTTTGATTACATGACACCACCTCTCTCTTTCATACCCTTCTTAAGCTCGATGGTCACGGAGAGTTTCGCCATCATATTAGGATCTTCAACGCATAATCCTTAAGACATTCTGATAGCGTTTTGATTGCTGCCAACAAACAAAATTTAAAAATGTTAAACATCAAATTAAACACAGTTTCCTTCTTTTGCGACAAAAGATCAATGGTCTCGTTCTCCTTCATGACACCACCTCTATCTTCCATACCCTTCTTAAGCTCGATGGTTACGGAGAGTTTCACCATCATATTAGGATCTTCAACGCATAATCCTTAAGACATTCTAATAGTGTTTTGATTACTAACAACAAACAAAATGTAAATATGTTACATATCAAATATGTTAAACATCAAATTAAACTCAATTTCCTTCTTTTGCGGCCAAAGATCAATGGTCTCCTTCTCCTTCATGACACCGCCTCTCTCTTCCATACCCTTCTTAAGCTCGATGGTCACAAAGAGTTTCGCCATCATATTAGGATCTTCAACGCATAATCCTTAAGACATTCTGATAGCGTTTTGATTACTGACAACAAACAAAATTTAAATATGTTAAACATCAATGAAAAGAAATGGAAAATATTAAAATGTGATATTCTATATAAAATTAGAAAATGAGAATTTTGTTTTTTTTTTGAAAAATATTGGAAAAAAATGCGGCTAAACAAGTTTTCAATTTTTTCATTCTCAAATGAAAATTTTTCTAGAAAAATGGGTTACCCATAGGGTTTCTGATACAAGTGACTAGGGGTGTTGATTGGTTCGGTTATCGGGTTATTCGGTTTGTTCGGTTCGGTTAGTTCGGTTAAAAGTTTTTTTAAGGTCAACCCATATACTAGACCCAAACCGCAATTCAAATTCGGTTTTCCGGTTCGGATTCGGTTGAATACCCTAGTTCGTTCGGTTCGATTTTCAGGGTTTACCACGAATTACCACAATTTATTAAAATATATATATAATATATATATATATATATATATATATATATATATATATATATATATATATATATATATATATATATATATATATATATAGACACAAATATTTTTAGGCTTTATTTTTTTGTGCATTAAAAAAACGTATGAAAACTCAAAATTAGAAAAACTTCTTTTACAAAAGTTTTATGCACCAACATACCTGATTTTGTGGAATTTTTTTGAAATTTTTTGAGAACTTTTTTAAAAAAAGTTTTCTTTTTATCTTTCTCACGGATATTTGTTTTTTTATTTTAACCTTCCTCTATATATATATACTAGTAACATAACCCACCCAACGGGCGGGTTCGGTTCACAAAACTTTTTTTAAGACAATGTTTGTCATTTAGTTTTAATGGTTGCCGTGTTTGTGTAAACATAAAATCTTCATTCCTCTTTTTCATTTGATTCTTTACAGTGTGACATATAGCTGCTCGTGTGAGAAAAAATTGTACTAATCAAATGATAACTGTTATATTGTAGCCATCTAACACGGAATAAATGAATGTTATTAGGGTTTTGAGAAAAAAGAGTACTTGTAGAACGAAACAACCAAATATAATGACCCATCAACAGATAATATTCGATAGTTAGCCATACCTTATAACTATAATCTGAGTATTAACATGCAATCTTTTACATGTGCATTAGAAAAAAATCAATGTGTTAATCTAAATAATTACCAGACAATTCGAAAGATTAGTTATACCTCAGAATGAATGTTATTAGGGTTTTGAGAGAAAAATAGTACATGTAGAACGAAACTACCAAATACAATGACCAAGCAACTTATATTCGAAAGATTAGTCATACCTCATAGATATCGTTAGAAGATTAACATGTAACCTGTTACATGTGCATAGCCATACCTCATAATGAATGTTATTATGGTATTGAGAAAAAAAGTACCTATGAACGAAACAACCAAATACAATGACCAAGCAACAGATTATATTTGAAAGATTAGTCATACCTCATAGATATTGTCAGAAGATTAACATGCAACCTGTTACATGTGCATTAAAAAAACAAAAATCAATGTGTTAATCTCAAAAATTATCAGACGATCGTGATATAATCGTTCCCTCCTAGAAACAACGAAGTAAAAGAAATAATAGAATAATTTTTGACACTTCACCATGGCTCGATTTGGCAAAGGAAAGGTGTGCATTCACACCTGGTAGCAAGTATAATTTGATGACAATTCACACTTTTTTATATTATTCAATATGTTATATATTTTGTACTAACATGTACATAACTATAGGAATGAAAAGCCTAAGAAAATGGGTCATGGAACTGTATTTGTACGTGGGTTTGATACCAAGGGTGGTCTTGACAATGTACGTTCATGTAACATTAACTTGTTTACTTGACTTCACAACTTACTCACGGTCTTCCTGAATCCGCTATGTTGTTGCATACAAAACATAAACGACATGCCATGAACTCGTGTGGCATGCGAACCAAGCTAGCCATGCAACCCTGTGACAAATTGTTTATTATACCGAACATATAGCAATAGGATTCAGTATTAAAAAGATAGACGTATTTGAATGTGAATTTTAAGTTTTAATCATATATACAATATATCAACACTAATAAGTGACGTTAAAAAATCAATATAAATATGGGCATGAATTCATTCAAAACTTTGCTATACCTGTATATATCTAGTATATAGTATCATCAATTGTTTCGCATGTCAACCTCCATGTTAGCAGCATAACCAAAAAACAATACAAAAGAAAAAAAATAGATGGCAATTTGTGTCGTTGTATATATTTTATAAGACGAATATTGTTGGTATGCATTAGATCTCAATGGCAATGATAAGGAGACGACAGATACGTGTATGATAAGATCGAAGAAAGAGATATATTTTATGAATATTGATTAATATGCTACATAATTATGAAGTGTATCTTTATATAACTAAAGAGTATATCTTGATATATTTTTGAAAATCAACATATATCAACATGGTATATTATTATTGTTTTTTATAATAGAACACAAATGATGGCTTGGCTTAGTTGGTTAACCTTGTTGGCTCTTAACCATAGGTCTCAAGATTAAATCTTGCAAGGGGAATGTTTTTTAAACACTTTTGAATTTTCATGCTATTTGGGTGTTCATGTCATCATTGAGGTGACATTCTTTTAATAATTTTCAAAAATTTATGCTATGTGGGTGCCATGTCATCGTTAAGGTGGCATACAGTCACTAAATCATATTTATACGCTCATAATTAGCCCCATATATATATATATATATATATATATATATACCAGTAACATAACTCGCCCAACAAGCGGGTTTGGTTCATAAAGCTTTTTTATGACAATGTTCATAAATTAAGTAAAATTAGTGTCTAAGTTAACATGATTATAAAAATACTCCCAAAAGAATGTTTCAAACCCAACCTGAACGACCCGTTATGGCCTATTTTAACAGAAGATTAACGTAGAGTTTATTGCCCAATTTTCATTTAGGTTACAAAGTGCAACATATGAGATGCATTCGAGTCTATGTGATATTTATTTCCATCACAGGGCAAACACTACTTGAAAAAGCACTCCGGTCATCAAAGAGAATTAATAAAATAGACAAAAAGAATAAGCTAATCATATGATTATGTACAAAATCCAGCAACTATAAAACAGTGTAGGAACATAAAAAGAAATTGAAATATAAATCTATGAAAGAACCTAGACTCACAGTTGAGCTTAATTAATCCAACAGTTGCTTTGGTTTCTCTTCATTGTTTTCCACAGCTATTGAACTTGTAGTGCCATTGTTTACCCGACAATTATCAACTGTTTGTTGTTTTCTTGAGAAGCCAAAAACAATGACCTGCAATACACAAAAAGCATAAAAGTTGTGGTTAATATAGATACCTAACAAATCTTACATAAACCTATTAAAAATCTGCTAATCAATAATTATCCCTATATATATATATATTATATTTATATATATATATATATTATACTATTATATGATATATATATATATATATATATATATATATATATATATATATATATATAAAGATTGAATACAAAAATTAAATATGGAGGCTTTATATTTTGTAACCAAAGCTTTGAGAATTGTACAAATGCATGTGTGTTAATAACATCATCGATGGTTAACTCCAGGTGAAATACGAAGAGTACATGAAAAGTTATGGGAGTTACAGGTATACAAACAATCGGCTCATTAAGTTATGGGAGTTACAGGTATACACACAATCGCCTCATTAAAACTTATGTATACAAAATGACAGGGCTATTCGACTGAGTTGGATGACGACCATTTACTCACTGCATCATGTATGATGGTCAGTCGTCAAAAGCTGTCAACTAACCCAAGTAACTCTTTGTTGTTGTGTCATTTCTCTTATCAGTTTAGCTGACAACAAGAACGATAAGGCGCTTTACCAGAGAGCCCATGCGTATATTCAAAGCCATGTAATGCATTTACTTATTTTGATTTAGATGAAGAGGAAGGCAAGAGAAAAAGGAAAACAAAGGTAGAATCTCCTTTATTTTTTAAACGTTTTATTTTCCAATGCTTGATTTGAGATCCCTTTATCGAATCTCAACATTACCCATAAACCACAGTTAGGACTTTTTCGTTCCAGTAAAGATCTTGATGATGACATATCATGTTTCCTGAGCACTGGAACCTCGAGTCCTTATCCGAACAAAAACAACGACAAAGTAAAGACATAACCCGTGTTTCTACTATTTGGTTAGCCAATAAACATTGAGTAGCAGATCTCTAATGATTGCATTAGTAATAAAGCTCACAATTTTCAGTTGGAACCCATTCATTAGTTAAAAAAACCCAAAAAATTTAGCCCAAAACATTTTGGGCCCGAGCCCAAATATGTTTTTTTTACAAATTTGATTGGCGAACAGAAAAAGGGAGGTGATAAAAAAAAAAGTTACAGTTATAAAGTACCGACTACAATTCAAAAATAACATAAAAAAATATACCGTCGGTTAACATATAATTAAGTTATTTCTTCTTTTAATTTGCTGGCACAAAAATTAGGATGAAAAATAAAGTTACAAAAGAACCGACGCATCAGATGAAAAAAAATATCCGCGGTAACATTCTGAAAGTTTTTTTTTTTTTTTTTTTTTTTAATTTGTTGGCACAAAATAAGGAGGAAAAAAATGTTACAAAAGTACCGACGCATTCAGATAAAAAAATATCCGCGGTAACATTTCTGAATTGACTTAAACAGGCCCAAAATTTGACATTTGAAACGACATAGTATTTGACCCAAGTGCACTATTCATCTTAAGCACTGTAGCTACAGTGCTACAGTGCTGGGCCAAAAAAGCCCAAAAAATTTAGCCCAAAAATTTGGGCCGGCCCAATTAGTTTTTTTTTTAAAAATTTGTTGGCACAAAATAGGGAGGAAAAAAATGTTACGAAAGTACCGACGCATTCAGATAAAAAAATATCCGCGGTAACATTATCAGTTTTTTTTTTTTTTTTTAATTTGTTGGCACAAAATAGGGAGGAAAAAAATGTTACAAAAGTACCGTTTTTGACCCCAATTCACTATTCATTTTAAGCACTGTAGCTACAGTGCTACAGTGCTGGGCCAAAAAAAACCCAAAAAATTTAGCCCAAAAATTTGGGCCGGCCCAATTAGTTTTTTTTTTAAATTTGTTGGCACAAAATAGGGAGGAAAAAAATGTTACAAAAGTACCGACACATTCAGATAAAAAAATATCCGCGGTAACATTATTAGTTTTTTTTTTTTAATTTGTTGGCACAAAATAGGGAGGAAAAAAATGTTACAAAAGTACCGACGCATTCAGATAAAAAAATATCCGCGGTAACATTTCCGAATTGACTTAAACAGGCCCAAAAATTTGGGCCGGCCCAATTATAAAAAAAATACCCGCGGTAACATTTCCGAATTGACTATACTGAAAAAGTAAACCCGCACTATTAAATATGAGACCGACAAAATAAACTCGCACAAAATTAAAGGAAAAAAAAAAGAATTAATGACACGCAACAACGCGCGAAAAATTAGCGCCCCGCAGTAACGTGCAGAAAAAAATAAACTTACACTATTAAACATAAAAAAACGCGCGAAAAAACAAATAAAAATAAATAAATAACACATTTCACAAGTAAAACTACGTCGTTTTGGCTCTGCTACAGTGCTTAAAATGAACAGTGCTGCAGTAGCGCTACAGTACCCCGGCCCAATGGGCTCGGTTACTGTTCATCGGCCAAAAAAAAAAACTTTATTTTCCCCCTCCTCTTTTTTGGCAAAAAATAAGAAGAAAAAAAATTACAAGAAATACTCTCATCTTTAACTATTTACGACTTTCTATCGGCCTGGGAAAAAAAAAAAACGCGCGATTGTCATTTTATATAAGAACAAAAACAAACTATTAAACATGAGACCGAAAAAATAAACCCAAAAAAAAAAAATTAATACCCCACAACAACGCGCGAAAAATTAACGCCCGCAGCAACGCGCGGTTAATCTTGCTTGTTGCACACATCAATCAAGACGTCAAGAGTGTGAATGGCTTAAACGTCTGTCCAACATGACTAATTTTAAGAAAAACATAGATGTGACATGCAATGCCACAAATCACTTTGTTTCTGATACATGCATGTGGATGTCTCCGGTCAACGCTGTTAGCGAATTAGTCTTCATGGCCTAAAGGCATATTTATCTTTGTATTAGTGAATAAATAGGCCCAAGCCCGTTTGTGGGTTTAGGGTATTAGGGTTTTACCACTATAAATAGTGGTCAATAATAAATCATAACTAGAAGGGTTTTCTATCATTCTACATGGTATCAGGCCAAATGGTCGATCCAAACCCTAAAAACAAAAGCAAACCCTAGCACCTCACACTCGATTTAACAGTCGACTGCACTCCTATCCCTATAGATTTATCAGCGATACACACCCTGACCAACCCTGATACCCATTGCACCCTACTTCTCACCTTGGTTGAAAAACTATATGCGGTACATCAACATCACACTCTTGTACCAGAACAAATTGGATCTCGCTGAATCCAAACTACTCCAGTGGAGTTATTCTTCAAAGGCATTGTTAGTAATTTTGGTTTCATCAACACATGAAGGCTCAAGCACACAATCGTCCACATCCACACCTCCACGGAGATTGGGATCACAGCGATTCCATCGTTAAAATCGTGGATCTTTACTTACACTATCTTCTAACTCTTCGCAAACGGTTGATAACAGCTAACCTAAAACAGCCAAAGAGCATGGGGACACCATTGAAGCAAATCTTTCAAGGACAACAAAGGCACTCGCGTGGGTTGCTTTAAAAGGCTGAGATCTGTATGATCCAATTGGGTGACCAAACAGCCGACGAGTACTTCTCGAACATTGACTCCATGTCACATTACTCAATGATCTTGGTTTCGTGGATGTTAGCCAAGATGACGTGGTTACCTAGCAATTCAAGGCTTAAGTGACAAGTATGATGCCTTGCTCAACTCATGCTCACAAGGAACCGTTTCCCGACCTCTCCACCGAGAGTTAAATGTCTTACTGAGGAGATGCGGATTCGGATAAGTCTCTATTCATTGTCAGAAGCACTAATCTAGTGCTCCCCAAGTTCCTATTAACCGAGGAACCCGCATCGTGTTCAAGACACACGCACCAACAAGGAACGTGATAATCGTAATAATAACAAGACCGAGGTCTGTCGAAACTTTGGTCGAGGTGTTTGTCGTTGGGTGGCCACTGCAGGTACATACATGATTCGTCTCGTTCCGCGTACACGCTCCAACTCCTCTCAAAATAACACACGTACAAACACCTCCAACATGCATATTGGAATTGGTTTTGGTAATAGGGGACTTGATTTGGCGCAGCAACAAACTTTTATATCTGCTCCAAGTCAAAACACTTTACTTGCCCAATATGGTTATTACATAAGCATTTCACGCACTCCTATTGGTTCAACAACTGGGTCCGGTATTGTTCCGGCTCAGCCTTCGGCCCACCAACCTTATGACCATGGGTGTAACTCCAAATCAACAGGTACTATTTACCAATGCTGTTCAAAATACAGGTAATACATCGCAGCAATAAGGTCAAGAAACGGTGTACCACTGCTTTCAATACATGAACTACAGGAATCGTCAATGCAAACTGGCATATGGATACGGGTGCGTCATCTCATCTTAACTCTTCTGCTCATAACCTTAGTACTATTTTTAATTCTCGTATGTATCCATCTGTCCTTGTTGGCGACGGGAAATTATTTCCGTCCCAACCAGGCCATAACCGGTACCTACTCCATACCGCCACTTCACATAATTAATGTCCTTGTCAACCACAATATGTCAAAAAATTTGATTCTGTGCGTCAATGTGTTCGTGAAAATAAAAGTTACTATTGATATTTGATGAGTTTGGTTTTTGTGTAAAGGATTTCCGGACTCGTCAAATTCTCCTCCGATGTGATAGCACGGGTGATCTCTCTACCGGTCACGTCTTTATCCTACCTCAAGTTTTTGGTTGGTCAGCAACGTGGCACAACGGACCTTGGTTATCCATCTGGAAGTGACGTGTTACGTTCTTTATTTTCTAAATAATTTAATTTCATGTAATAAAACCAATAGTCTCTCGTGCTTTGTCATGCGTGTCGCTTGCAAACACGTGCAGACTCCCTTTTCACTCTCAAAAAACGATTGTTAGTTCATTTTGATTTTATTCTTTCTGATTATGGAACATCTCCAATTACGAGTGTTTCGGTATTTATATAAATGTTTTATTCTTGATCCTTTTTCACATATTTATGGGTTTATCCTTTAGAAATAGATCTGATGATTGTCCAAATTTTATTTCATTTTCGTGCTTATGTCAAGAACCAATTCAAAACTGACATTAAATCGTTGCAATGTGAGTCATGGCGGCGAGTTGACAACACTGCCCTTACACCAATTATTTGCGTAATAATGGTATTACCATTCGCTTCTCTTGTGTTCCCTAAACTTACACCAAAATGGAAAATCTAAGACGAATGATACGTACCTTTTATACAACCTCATCCGTACCTTACTCTTCAAGGCACACTACCACCCACTTTTTGGGTTTGAAGCACTTCACATGCGGATTTCTCTTAAACCTATTAACCCTCCAGCGCCATAAATTAAATGAATCATCACACCGTCTTTTCAAGACACCACATAACTATTCGGAATTCCGTGTTTTGGGTTGTCTTTGTTATCCCTACATTCACACCAATCACAAACTTGACCCACGCGCCACACTGCATTTTCCCTTGTATATACGACTAATCACCGTAGATATCGGTGTCTGGACTTGAATACGGATGCAAATCATTTATCTACGTCGTGTGACATTTGTTGAGACGGTTTTCCGTATGGGTCTATGGACTCTAATGAACACCTTCTTACACAGTTTTAGACACTTCAACTTATATATTCAACAACACTGTGCTTATAAACTTTATCACCACCCATAGCCCAAACACTACTACTCAGTCTACACCGAATAACAACCCTTATCCAACACCACCCACCCAAATATCCTCTCCTATCATAACCCACTATACAGGCCATACCCAATTCTGCAACTCAACCAAAATCCCCTCACAACCGCTTCAACTCACTCTTTACCTGCGGAGATACACAACACCAACCAATCCAGCTTGGACTCAACTCCATGGTCACTCGCCTATCGTGTCGGGACTTATTGCCCACTCAACGTTACACTTGAAATGGTCTCCACCATTTCCCTATTCCCTAAGTCGTTTCAAATGCGTTTCATGACCAAATTGGTATCGTGCTATGCTTGATGAATATAATGCTTTAATTAAAAATAATACTTGGGTTCTTGTCCCTAGACCACCGGACGCGAACATTGTTCGTTCCTTGTGGCTCTTTCGGCACAAGCATAATGCAGATGGCAGTCTTAATCGCTACAAGGCTCGCCTTGTGGCGAATGGCAGCACTCAAATTGTAGGTATTGACGTGGATGAGACTTTTAGTCCGGTTGTTAAACCGGCCACTATTCGTACGGTGCTCAGTCTTGCTATTTCTCGACATTGGCCAGTTCATCAGCTCGATGTCAAGAATGCCTTTTTGCATGGATCGTTTCTGGACTGTCTATTTGCATCCAACTCCTGTTTTCGAGATCGGGGCATCTAATCATGTGTGCCTTTTACAGCGATCCCTTTATGGGCTTAAAACAGGCCCTGGGCCCCTCCCCCCCCCCCCTCCCCCCCCCCCCCCCCCCCCCCCCCCCCCTGGTTTAGCGATTGCAGCCTATGCTGTCGGGTTGGTTTTCTCCACCGTCGATGTGACTCATCATTTTTTTTATTTACAGACTGGGGTCTGATACTGGCCTACATTGCTATTATATGTCGATGATATTGTTTTGATGCATTCTTTCTACAGCTTTGCTTCAGCGCCTCATGTTCCTTCATGCGAAATTTTTCTTGACTGATTGGGCCCGCTTAATTATTTTCTGGGTGTTTCCGTGACTCGTAATACTTTTGGGATGTTTTTATCTCAACAGAAGTATGCCACAGAGGTACTTGAGCGAGCTGGTATGCTTACTTGTAATCCGTGTCACACTCCTGTTGACACGGATTCCAAGCTTGCTGCTGCTGGAGATCCTGTTCTGTCCTATCAATATATCGCACGGCTTGCAGGGGCTCTACAGTATTTGACCTTTACACGGCCTGACATCTTATGCCGTTCAGCAGGTTTGTCTCTTTATGCATGATCCTCGAGAGCCTTATTTCTCTGCTCTCAAGCGGATCTTGCGATATGTCCGTGGTACATTGACTTCTGGTTTACAGCTTTATTCATCTACGACATCCTCTTTTAGTTGATTTCAGATGCGGATTGTGCTGGATGTCCCTACGAAAACATAAGAAAATGGACAAAAACATTCGAAAACGTAAGAAAATATAAGAAAAAAGACAACAACGTATAATAACATTTAAAAGCAGACAAAAGGGTTAAACCCATTAAAAACATTTGAAAATGGTCAAAATAGGATGAAAACGGTCAAAAACGGTCAAAATCCGTCAAAATCAGTCGAAATCGGTCGAAATCGGTCAAAAACCGTCGAAAACGGTCGAAATCGATCGAAAACAGACAAAAACGTATAAAAATGGATGAAAACATAAAAATGTACAAAACATATAAAAATGGATATAAACGAATGAAAACGTATAAAAAAACTTTTGATGCGCTAGACCTGTCTAATCCCGTTGGGAGACCCATCTATAATATTAACGGAGACCCGTCTAGACCCATTGAGAGACCAAACTAGACCCATCTATAATATTAAAGCAGAAATGCTAGACCCTGTTAGCGGACTAGTCTTCATGGCCCAAAGGCATATTTATCTTTGTATTAGTGAATAAATAGGCCCAAGCCCGTTTGTGGGTTTAGGGTATTAGGATTTTACCACTATAAATAGTGGTCAATAATAAATCATAACTAAAAGGGTTTTCTATCATTCTACAAACGCACCTCCTAAACTTTTGGCATACATAAAACATTCTCAAATAGATACAAACATCTAGCGGTAACTTTAAGTACCCTATACAAGTCATATAATCATATTAAGTTACCAACAAATGTCCTTGCATCTTACATTTTTAAGAAACCTAACATAAAAACCGTAACTTCGAGCATATATTATACGGGGACCGAAATTTATGAGCTAATACATACATACTTGACTTCCAGAAATTAAACATGTACCGCAATCATATTTAAAGAAACAACACGCATTTCTGTCGAAAAGCTTATACTGTTTGAGATAAATAATCAATAACGGTCCTTTTTATAACTACATGACGATAGATTCAAAACTCGAAGATTAGTCAGTCAAAAATAGAAAAACCACACCTAAAAAATGAGAAAAAAGAACATATCTTATACTCTTTCCGTCCCAAATTAATAGTCCATGTTTATTTTTAATAATGTTTTAATTTAATTGTACTATTTAAAAATATATATGTAAGTTTGATTTAACTTACCATATTAACTTTTTCTAAAATTATTAGTAAAAACTTTTAAAAAAGACATAATTAACTAGTTATGAGTAAACTATTATTATGCAAAAAGTAAGAGAGAGAAATCAGTTATAATTATGATTTTCTTAAATTGTGTATTTTTTTTTCGATATACAATTACTACCTCCGTCCTTAAATAATTGCCACAGACAGAAAAAACACACAGTTTAAGAAATATATTATAATTACAATTTTTCTTTCTTACTTTTTTTGCAGAACGACAGTTTTACCATTGACTAATTAATTTATAATTTCTTTAATATTTATAGTAATAACCTCAACTAAAGTAATATGATAAACTCAAACTAAATTTCATATCTAATTTTGAAAATGAACAAATAGTTTGGAACAAACTCCAAAAGAAATAATGAACAATAAATATAGAACGAAGAAAATAATATATATTACAAATACTTTTCATACAAGATAAAAGAAAAAATATATATTTGTAACATAGGTGACGATGCTAATAATTTGGGGACCCTGATAGACGATGATGCTAGAAGAGCACATATATGTTAGGTATAATGTGTGGCTGTATGAACCATGTGAATAGCATTGGCCTTGACCACGAGATAGATGACCTAACCCCAACCAACTACACACAATAACTCCATAAAATTATATATGTGTTTCTTCTATAAGAATTTTTAAGACGACTCTTCGATTGACCCACTAATTCACGAGATTTATATAACGTCGTAACGTATGTTAGATAAACCTGTAAACGATCACGGTTGAGTGTTTTTGGTGAGAGCTGCATCAACAACGCGTTAGACGTAATGTACTTTAGGATAAAATGATGTGACGTCAAGGTTGAATATTTTGGTGAGAACTGCAACTACGCCATTGTGCTTAATCTATTTAAGAACATAATGATGTGACATGGAAATCCCAAAATCGTGTATTTGTAACTCAAAGTCTATAAGGCATGTGTCACATGCATATTACATAAGGTAACATTTATCTTAATCTAGTGAAGACCATGATAGTAATATGTAAGTAATTCAACTTACTCATTACATGCATAGCACAATATTCATATCTTTGTATTACTGTCAGATTATCATTTTTTTATTAACTCAGGGGTGCTTGGTTCGTATTAAGTAACAGGAAAAGGAATAGTAATGAGAATACTATAGAATATAATGATTATTATCATTATAATTGATGATGCTTGATTTAAAAGACTAATAATTTATAAAAGCTAAGGTAGTGTTTAGTTGTAGAAAAATTTTCATGTTTTCTCTTTTTAAATTCCTAGAGAAGGGAATGATTTTTCGTCTCTGGAGAAGAGTTGAGAATTTTGAAAACCTGTTTAGATGGGAGTTGTATTTTTCCTTTTTAAAAAATAAAAAGAAATAGAGAATAGTAAAATGTGATTTTCTATTTTTCTATATAAAATTAGAAAATAAGAATTTTGTTTTTTTTGAAAAATATTGGAAAAAAATGCAACTAAACAGGTTTTCAGTTTTTCCATTCTCAAATGAAAAATTTCCTAAAAAAATGAAATATTTTTCCCCAACTAAACACACCATAACCTACTTTTAATTTTTTTTAATTACTTTGACCAACATAATGATAAATTGCAATTAATAAATTGATAACAAGGACCAAAATATATTCATTAGAAAGCAAATATCTTAAGTTGTATTAAACACAATAAAAATTGTGGTCACTATTTTTGTGTAATTAAGAAATAAAAATAATTTAAAAAGTTACAGAATGCGAAAGTGAGAAAATTAAGGAACATAAGAAAGAATTAAAATTCAAGCATTATAGGGTCATTACTTTTAAAATGACGGGGAATGATGGATTGCGGGTAATAGTTCATTGCTTTGTAGCAAAACAAGCACCATAATCATTATCTTTGCTATTTCTTACCCTTAATACCTCTAACCAATCACACCTACTATTCAAAATTTATATAACTTGCCATTCGCGTAAAAGAGCAAGGTGCAGTAGTGCCTTATAACTTTATAGGGTACGTCACCTCATTACATACCTTATAATATCAATATAACTAAAACACCTTCTTCAACTATAACATGTTATAGACGCAAATGTACCCCATAACACAACGCTAAAAATAACTCACTAAAAAAATGCAGATAACTAAAGTAACTAGGATAACGAGATACCTGATAACATGGTTATGTCACCATGTATGGTGTTTGGTTATGGCTTATGATATATGTACCCCCTAAATTACCATTTGTACCTCCTCGGATTTTTTTTGGTTTTTTTTTGTATTTTATTTTTTTTGTATTTTTATAATTTTGTATATGTTATAAAACTGTGACACAGAAAAAACGGAATGAAAAATATAAAGTTTAACAAGTCAAAAGTATGAAACTGTCAAAAATTACGGAACAGAAACTGATAAAAAACTGCGTTGCACTGTAAAAAGGAGGGTAAAAAAAAATCTTTTGTACCTTATTGGCACTATTCATGGGCCAGAGGGTACGATTAGGGATACCAGGAAAAAATATGCCTTATAACATGTTAGGTGTCACTGTACTGTGCTCTCTAAGGCCGGATGGGGTAACAAGACCAAACTCACCTTACACCTCAGCGTCACGTCAGCTTTCTCTCTCCAACTTTACCACTCACCTTTCAACCGTAATAACACCCACCTTTCAACTAAACTCACATTTCATTAAAATACTCACTTTATATAAAATTTACCCCACTAAATACCCACACACACTCACAAACCAAATAAAATAAATTAAAAAAAATAAAATGGGTCCACTTTGTTACCACTCACCGGTGGTGAGTGGTTCACCGATTTAGACATAAGTCATGCGCGAGTGGTACAGCCCGGCATAAGAAATCGAATGGTGAGTGTGTGTTTGAATGGTGATTTTGTCTCTATTCCATCCAGCCTAAGAATGCCTCGAGAAAGAGGATGTGACTCTCCCGCCCAAAATTGTCATTTCAGCCATTATCTTTATAAGGAAAATATTGCCAAATAGTAATTAAGTTTGATGACTATTCCAATTAAGTCACTCAAACTTTAAAAACTAATCACAAAAACATCCAAGTTTAAATAATGTTCCATTATTGTGTAATTATTCATAAAAACCCACCCCCCTGAATTTCACTAACCCCAACCAACTTAATGTACAACCATGCACAGGTAAAAAGAGATATATGCAACAAAATAATAACCAAGTTTGAAACTGTTCCGTTTTAATCACTCAAAATATGATTATTATTTTATAATCAAAAGAAGTTGCAGTGACTAAATTGGAACAAAATTAAAATTCGGTTACTATTAAATGATTTTAACCCATTTTTATACTATCCAAAACAATTAAATTAAGCCCAAAATTTTTTAAGTCCACTTCCTTTTATCCCATGTTAAACCGACTCCATTTTCAAGCCACCTCCAACTAATTTCCTTTAAAATAAATATAACTCATATCACAATTATAAATCGAGCTCTATAGCTTTAAACTAAGTGGCTCGAGTGACGGAGCTTGAACCAAATTATTAGGGAGCCGAGATATCAATTTTCAATTTCAGGGGCTATATTGTCGAAACGAATTTTTTAGCACTAACTCACTTATCAAATTACATTAACGATAAGAAATTTCGAAGGGCCAGCGCCCGACGACTTGATTTTTACACGATAGGTTATAATGTTATACAGGGGTGAGCAAAACGGAACGCGGACCGGACCGGACCGAAAAACCGGCCCGAACCGAACCTATTTCGGTCCGGTCTTCGGTCCTTCCTTTTCCTTATTTTCAGTCCTCGGTCCGGTCTTACGAAAAAAGCAATTATGCCTTGTTGGAGCGGACCGGATCGAAGACCGAACCGGACCGGACCATCTCGGTCCGATGTTTTGGCCAAAGTCGGTTTCGGTCCGGTCCGGTTCTGGTCGGTCCGATCCGGTTTTCGGAACGTGAGCACCCCTAATGTTATATAAGTTAGCTAATCTACCATGTACATGCCTAACATTAGTGAAAAAAGCTTATATTAGAAGCTGATTACCAGAAATGAAAAGAATATAAATAAATAAATACATGGCTGGTGAAATAAAGAAAATACTTTAAGTCGTGATTGTAACAGACTCGTCACATAATGATACGAGGTTATACATTTCAATCCAATGAAAGCTCTCAAAATTATAGTTTTAGTAAAACTAAAGTTATTTATCTACAAATATACTTAAAACATTTGTACGGAGTATTCTACCGTGCCGCAAGTCCAACCTTGATAGTAGAACATGACCTCGCTAACAAAATTTTGCACCACATACTCGAGAAAAATTTCTCTTGTTTCATGTGTTCCTGACTGAAGGTCGTTATAAAGTGACCTTTCAACTTTGAATCTTGATGCTTGCAAAGACTTTGCCGAACAGGCAGCCCATATGACAGCTCAAGACTTTGCCGAAAAGGTTACCAGTATCAGATTAATGAATCTGTCACGCCCCTTGTTGAGCACGTGGGTCTCCAGCTGCAGTACCTATCAAGTAACGAACGGAATAATACCATAAGACAAAGTAATTATAGCCTAATCACTATCTAAATAAGTTTCTCTGAGTAATCTTATAGTTACGTATGATTGTAGTCAGCTTGGGTTGAAATTTGCTCACAAAACAAACAATTTAGAAAAGGATAGTCGTTTTAATAGAAGAAAAAAGCAATCAAGGCATTTGAAAATGAAAGAACAAAGTCATGGATAAAGACAGGATTCCATTTGTCCAAATTAAACTAGAGATTCTTGCAACTACTGTTTGTATTAAGGATCAAACAATGTTGGGTCTCGGTGATCTTCAGTAGTTGTCCGGTTGACCTAATGCATATATGCAAATGAAAACTGAACTACAAATTTGTCTAAAGAGGAGGCCCCAAGATGAGATGAGGCTACCGTTGTTGGATTATGGTAGTCGGCTAGCACGTATACGTTACGAATACGTGAGCCTATTGGGGGCACACATGTTAATACACGGAGAATATGTTCTACACTTCACAAACATTATTAATACAAACCACAAGGACTAAAACCGATTAAGATATGATTTTGG
>BQNB010013349.1:0-77363 GCA_026074375.1 Tanacetum coccineum | reverse complement strand
CATAGGATCGCATCAGGAGTGTGATCGTATGTAAGATCGTAAGATCGCACGTAAACTCGTAAGATTGTCACGCGATCCGAGTTCACTTATTTCTATTTTTTTCATTTTTTCTATCTTTTGAGTCCATCTCACTTGCTTAGGCCCAAAAACAAATAAGCTTTACTAATGTCTAGTAAGTCAACCATTGACATTTCATTTTCTAGACCTGATTATAGTTTATGCCTAGGGGGTGTTTGTTTCTGCTTATATGTGGGTTTATGAGCTTATTTGATTTCGGCTTATATCTCATAAGCTCCATTTTTCTAGCTTATTTTGAGACTTATGGGTTTATATTAGTTTACCATATCGTAATAAACTTATATAGGCCCACAAGTCTCAAAATAAGCGGGAAAATTAAAGCTTATGAAATATAAGCCAAAATCAAAATAATCCGAAAAATTGTGTTTTACTTTTACTTTGGTGTTTCAAATTTGATCTTTGACATATTTAAGAGGACATTATATGAATTTATCTTTGATGTTCTATAGAAATGAAAACAATTTGACTCGTTTATCCTTTGTTTACAAAACATGACAAATTGGTAGGATCTTACGATCTCGATCTTGAAAAGACAAAAACTATCCCAAATGGATCGCGATCTTGATATACTAACTACTAAGTTGCGTAGATATATCCAAAATAGACATGCGTATCTACCTATACTATAAGTAAAACCCCTTAAATTACTGTAACACTCTCTAAAGATGACACCTGGAGGAGAATAGTAAGCCATTGTTTACCTTTAAGTTTGATCTTATTTTGCTAATAGTGCCCAACTAAAAATTTCATTCACCACTTTCTTTCTTCATTTATCTACCGCTTATTTCCTTTGTTTTTCTCTCTTTCTTCATCTCACAACTTTCCTGTGTTCCCTTTTTCAAATAGTGAACGGAAGACACGGCTATGCACCGATGCACGACATTCAAATAGCAAATGTAATGTCTACAACACCTTTATTTCTTGATCTAACCCTGTCAGCCAGTGCATCCAGTTTTCTTCGAAGACGTTTAAAGAAATCATGTAAGTTGTGTTAATTGGTCTTGTTTTTGTGTTGATATCTTTATTTTCAACATATAGTCGATTTGTTTCTTTTTGGCTCGAATATGATCAATTCATGATGAGATGATGACACGATTAGATGAAAGAAGATGATAAAGCAAAGGTAATATTTGTCTCTTGCAACAATAAAATATTTCTTATCGATTTTCTGCTTTTATTAGTTGATTTTTGTTGTTTTTGTATTGTGTGTTATATGTTGTTGTATCCCCAAGGGAACTTCCCATTTGTCATCTTCGAGCCTATGAAGCACGATCTTGACAAATAACAAAAAAGAGGGCTGGCAAATGCATAAACATAACAAGATTGATAAGATTAAAAGGCTCAGGTTTGTAAAGTCAATGGAGGGAGTGATAATAGAAAACATGGAGGAGGTAATTTGTTTTTTGGCCTTTAATAGTTGGTCATAACCTGTAAATTCTATTAATATTATTAAAGAGTGTGAACTAAGTGATGGGGTTGAAGTCATGAATGAGTCGTTTATGCTAAATGCATATTTCATACTTGGTCATTTTTATTTATTTATGAGTTGTAGTGAATTTTTTTCTAATTAATATTACTAAATTGTAATTCGTGCATTCTTGGAGAACTATTTGGTGTACTTGCACAGAATATGTAAACCATAATTTACTTTTAGGTGTTAATTACGGAGTAAATGACATTATCACTTTTTCTTATAACACAAAAAAACCCTGTCTCTACATAAAATCATATTTCTTTAGTGACGCCTAGCTGGAAAAAAAAATAAACGCAAAAGATCACGTGGGTTTCTGGCGTCGTCTGAGACCATTTTTGCTGGTGGTGACGGCTCAGAACTTGAAAACGCGAGTGGTTGTGTGGTTGTGGTGCCGTCGGATTGCGTTTTCCAGAACCATTTTGGTCTTGACGTTGGATACCCTATGATCTTAGACTAAAGTTGAACAGACGTGAAAACTCTCATATCTTACTCAACAACAACAACACTATATCATCCTTACCTTTTCTTTTAGTTCCAACTAAATGTTTTCAAACAATTGATTTAATTTTATGCACATATTCCATATAAACGTTAACAAACGCATATTGCATCATCAAAATAAACTATATATCAATTTTTTACCTTCTTATATGATCCTCCTTTTAAAGAAGGGGCTTCCACTTTTTAATTGTGTTTGAAAGTATGTCAGTTAAACATCAAATCTTTTTCCACTTTTACCTTATTTTCTTTACCAAACTTGCACACAATTGTTTTTCACCTTGTGCATAACCTCTTTTGTTTTCCACAAAACCAAAACAAGAAACAAGAAATGATGCAAACAGTCTCGAGGTGACACTGAAATCTAATTAATACTTGCAAATTACATAAAAGTAAAGAACCATAAACATAATAAACTTCACGTAGATGGATTTAGAGAAAATATTAAGCATGCACCATCTTAGAACTTGTTCTCTTATTGTCAAAAAGAGTAATTACTATTATACACATAGAGTGACAAATCCAAAGGGTTATATATATTTCCTCTTATCCCACAAGACATTACATTAAAAATGATGAATGAAACAAATTAAGTGATAAATGTAAAAGATTGGATAACTATGTAAGATTTGCGATTTCTTTTTCAGGCCATCTCTTCTCAGCTTCTTTTCAACCACCATACCTCTTGTCAAGCGAATAGTGTAAACCAACGAACCACTATTCCACTATTTCACCTAATAAACAAGTGAGTAATATATTGCAATCTCTTAAAGATAATGAAAAAATAATATAGCAAAATACAGAGTGGTAATTTATTGATTATTACGCTACTGGTAAAAAAATATTTAATACGCGCATGCGTGCACAGGAAAACATATTCACATGTTCATCAGTCATAATTACTCTCTTTGACAATAAAAAAAAAAGGATGACGCTATCAGATTATTGTGATGTGTATGTCTAATTACTTCCACATATAATACAAAGTTTCAGAATTGAAGTTTAATGGGTTGCCACTTATTTTTGGTGTTTTATAATAGACATGTTGACGGGTTGTTTATGTACCGAGTTTTCACCTTAACTCACACATATTTTTTTGGGGATTTGCACATCGGCCAGTTTCGGGTCATGTTAAGTATCGTGTCAACATGCACTTGCATGACCTAAGAAATATGATAATCATGGGTTTACGCTTATAATTTATTTACACATTCAAGTTTCATTTTTTTATTTGAAGAAATTAGCATAGGGGATGACATGATGGGTTGTTGAGAGAAGTGGCTGAACCGAAAACCTATAGATAATTTGTATAAAAATCTAAAGTTATATAAAAAGGATTTTTTTAACTTGTCCATAGGCCAAAATTTTAAGAAAGGTCACTGCATGTGCGAGTCATAATTCTAAGTGAACAGTTAGAGGTTTGTGAGTGCCTATATGAACACCCCTATAATATCTCTGCTAACCATTCAGATGGTGACACGCGGGCTGTGGACCCTTTCTTAACATGTGCCCATAGGGCACAAGCATATCAAAATCACGATATACTCGTTAAATACGAAGTGAAGTAAGTATAGATAATCGGACAACATATAAATATAAGTATTTATGTTTTCAACTTTTCATTATTAAAAGTTAATAGCATGCGATCATATTATAACTTATAAGGAAAATTACAACACATTCCAATTCTTTAAATTACAATTATATCAAATTACAATTACTTCTGAAGATTACAATTCCTTCAAAAACATTATGTGAACCAAACGGCCCCTTAAACTAATCATACGACTAAAACACCGTTGATACACATTTTGCATCTTATCCATTGGAAGACACAAAACAGAATAGTCGGTTTGAAATGCAATTTTTATTCGTTTATGTTATATGTACCCCTTAAAACACCGTTTGTACCCCCCTTGTTTCTTTTTGCGTTTTTTTATTATTTTTTTATTTTTTTATTTTTATAATTGTGTAAATGTTATAAAACTGTGACACGAAAAATACATAATGAAAAATATAAAGTTTAACAAGTCAAAAGTATTGTTAGTACAAAATATGTTACGGGCCGAATATGGTGGGTCTAAGATGGTTATTGGGTTGGGCAAATGAACAAGATCTTATACTAGACCAAGTGATGTAATGGTTTCCTGCATAATTAAAGGTAAACCGTTAGTCTTACCGTGAGGACGGACCCCACGATTAGACTCCGGCGTGAGAGTAATTATTCATGTATGTCAGAGAATGTGTGTGTGAAATATAGTCAGAAAATCATACCTTGTGGGATGTCAAAGTACCCTTTTTTATAGGTGAGCCCAAATATTAGGTTTTCCTGATATTTTGGTTATATCTGTTAGTGGGCCGAAGTGGGCCCCTTGTCTGGCAAGGGTCCGCATTAATCGTGTCTTGCGGACATGGATTCCCTTCCGCGGACGTTTTCTTGGTCCGCAGAAGGTATGCCACGTCTGTCTTACTTGTTCCGGGCCGTGCCAGCACGGGACTAGGCTTAGTTCTGGCCCATCATATTTGTTGGTTGCTTTTATTTGCTTGGTTGGGCCTGGAGCCCATTATGATAATATGATCCAAGCCTAGAGGCCTGGTAAACCTATTATACGTCATCAAGTCCCCCCAGTCTAGTATGTTTATTGCGTGCGGTTTTTGAGGCGTGCGGTAGGCGTTACTAGACTCGTGTTCTGATACCTTAACTTATCTTGACTCTTCCACGTATGCTAGCTTCTCTGAGATGTTTTTTTTCCTTGGGTAGGTGAGGCGTGGGTGACATGCCGCTTCGTGGCATTTCGTGTTCTGACTGATTTGACTGCTCGGTCAATTTTGCTCAACTGTCATCACTATTTTTACTTAAGATCCTGACCATTGACTCGGAGGTCATGGCCACGTGTGATCATCTAAGAATACCGTAAATTTAATATACTGAAAGTATAAATACCTGACTTGGCTTCACTGTTTTTCTTTTTTCATCTTCTCAAACTTCAATCGCCATTGTTAAACATTCTTTGAGTTCTCTAACTGTATCCTTTGTGCCCTTCTTCGAAGATTTTTAGACTTTCAGGTTAGGCCCTAATCCTTGCTTACTTTTTATCATGGGCAATATTACGGATATAAAGTCGGTTCTTACTCAAAAAGCTCTTCAGATTTTTTGCGAAACATTTCATATTCCCGATGAGGTTCATCCAACATTGCCTAGCCCTAACCAAACAATTCATGAGATGCCTACTGGAAAGATAGGTGTGTATACTAGGTTCTTCGAGTTTGCCAATTTTCGATTACCTCTCTCCACTTTCCTTGTTAACGTGCTTAAACACTATCGTATCCATATATCTCAACTATCCGTTATTGCGGCGGCCAAAGTGTCTCATTTTGAGATCCTTTGCCGTGTTCATGGCTTTGAGCCAACGGTGGGGTTGTTCTGCTACTTTTATGTAAACTCTAAAAATAAAGGCTGGATGTCATTCAGTAAGCGTTCGGGTACTGACGTCGTTTGCTATGCCAAACCCCTAGATTCGCTGAAAGGCTGGAATGACCACTTATTTTGGGTCGATGCATTTGCTTGTCCTGCATCCTTTCCATGGCATACGAGTAAATGTGTGTCGAAGGACCCCTTCCCTAAACCTTTTGAATATGACGCAGGGCATTACGCTACACTTGTTGTGTATCCTGCTCCGTTCCATAAGTATCCGGAACCATTCCTTTATTTAGTGGGAATAAGTCGTTATTATACATTAGATGAGAATACGTATCTTGAATTTCTGCATGATAATGACCAAGGTGGGTGTTTGTTATTATGCCTTGTTTATGTTTTTGGCTTTTGGCCTTGTTTTCTAACCCTCTGTTCTTTTTTGTAGAAATGTATTTGCTCTCCTTTATTCAGACTGTTGATCCTACGAAGGTGAAGATCGATGAGAGGCAGCGTGCGGAGGGTGAACCAAAGCTGCTGGACACCACCATTGGGCGTGTTGTTCCACTACTACCAGTTGCCCCTGCTCGTACCGAGGGCGAGCTGGAAGCTAGCGTGGATAAACGTTTTGATGAGGGAGGTAGTGGTAATCAAACAGAGCAAGGTGATTCTGATGCTGGCGGGGAAGGTACTGATATTCAGCTGGTTAATGAGAGGGTAGATATTGTTGCTAAGGATGTTGCTCCATTGCAACCAAGGCGTCAAAAGAAATGGAATACCGTGGTTGTTTCTACTGGTGAGCCTTCTCATCCTGCCAAGAAATTAAGGGAGGATCACAGAACTCCTAGTGGGACTTCTGTGGCTGGTAAATCTCTGTCAGCGGTCCAGCGGTTACTTGCTGGGGGCGGTGCTGAATGCTGAAGTTAGGGGTGACCCCTTTCCCACTTTGCCTTTTGTGACGTCTTCGGTGTCCGCCACACCGGAGCGTGAGGATGGAAGGCCTACTTATTCCTTGGTTGGGGCTAACCTCCAAATTGTTAGTGCTCCTCAAAGGTTTTTCATTTCCTTTGACTCTTCTCATCATTTCGGTACTCATGTTGCGGAGACTGAGGTTGACTCTCTTATCAGGTCTTCTGCTCCGGCCATGACAACTGTCACCATTGTAACCGCAACGGTTGATGCTGCTACGGTTATTAAATAAACACCCGCTAAACCTTCTTTGTTTGCCGCTGGTTCATCCTCAACTGGTGGAACTGATCCTACCCCGGGTGGTTTCTCCGATCTTACTGGTAGTGATTTTTTAGTTGGTGGCGTCCGCACCGTTATTGATCCTGACTCTAATCTTCAGAAAGTTTATGTTCCGCAGTAGAGTGTGACCAATGGGTCCCGTCTTGATGACGGTCGTGTTTGTCGCGAGATGGTAGACGAATTTGCTCATCCTAAATTTTTTGCATCTATCCACGGAATGAAGCATGACCAGCTTTTTACCGAGTTTAATGTTGGAGTTGCCTGTCAAATCTCTTTAAGCGCTGAAGTGAGAATGCATGCTAAATATAACATTAGGGAAAGGAGGAGGTTGAAGTCTATGGTTGATGAGCAGGTGGAACTGCTAAAAGTTAGGGAAAAGGAGATTAAAGATCTCAAGACACAACTGCTATTGAAGGAGGCGGAGGCCGCAGGGGCCATCCGTCTCCGTGCTGAAGCCTCCAAATTTGAGGTTGCTGAGAAATCTCTTCGTGATGAAGCGCAGGTTTTAAAGGAACATAACATTACCTTGGAAAGGGAGAAAAGTAAGCTGGAAGTCAAAGTGGCCGATCTCGCAGCATCAGTAAAGGTTAGGGAATAGGAAGTTGCTAATTTGGATACTGTGGTTACTTCTGTTAAGTCTCAGAATGATAACCTTGTTGATCATGTATGTGTCTTTATACTTAACGTTTTCCCCCTTTTTTATATTGCTCCGTTCGTTCTTCTTACCTTTATGTTTTCATGTGATTGCAGGTTCACGGGCTGGAGACATCTTCCGCCAGGCTCCAAGAGAAGGTGACGGTGTATGAAGACTGTATGGGTCAGCTTGAGAGATTCCAAGATGAGCGAATGAAAGTTGTGAATGATAAATTCGACAAGTTGTATACTAATTTCGTTGAGATGGCCCTTCACCTGGAGGAGAGATTTTACCAGCATCTTTTGACTACCATCTCTCGCCGTCGATGGCTACTTACCCACGGCATGGAACTTGCCATCGCCAAATGCTTGAACTCCGCTGAATATCTCTCCACTCTCAGAGCGGCTGTTGGTAAGGTTGTCAAAAAAGGTATGCATTATGGGTTATCTGTCAGAATTACCACGGCGTAGAAGGTAGGGCTTTGACCAATGTTACTGCATATAACCCATCTGCGGAAGCGGATTATCTTTCTGCTTTGCAACGCCTTCAAAGTGTCCATTTCTCTTTAATTGCGGAGCTAAGATCCAACAAATATGCCAGCATTAAAACTATTATGAACCTTATTCGTCTGGATGACACTCTTGCTGAAAGATTAGGTTTGACTGAGTCGCAGCCTCACGTTGACCAGCTGATGGTTCCCATTTATCATTCTCCGGACCAACGTGTCGTTGGTGCTTCTGCTTTGTTAGAGTCCGGAAGATAAAGGAAAATATTACTAATCATAGATCAGCGCTCCGTGATGTCTTTGTTCCCCTATCTGAGCCTTTATCCATTACGGCTTTAACAGGCACGGAATGTACTTCTAGTGTTATACTCATCACCGTTGATACTACCACGGCCTTTTCCGTTACGTTTGCTTCTTCAAGCTTCATTCCTCCCATTTCTACGGATGACTATGAGATTGTGCATGCAGATGGTCGAGAAGGTAGGGGTGCAGATGCTAATCATTTCCCTAATGTTGATCATGCTGAGCTGAATGTCTCTTAGTAGCTTGCTATGATGTCTGGGCTTGGTCGTATGTGACCTTTTTGTTGTAGCCTCTTTTGTATGGACAATTTTTCTAAGTGTTTTTATCCGTCACATATCGCGGTCCCGTGTGACCTTTTTGAACGCGGTCAAATGTACTTATACAATTTGAATGTTTTAATTCCTAATTAATGTTTTGCTACGGTTATAATATCATGGCGACATGTTTAACTTGGTAGTCTTACTTTGAATATTTTTGGGTTATTCTCCCTATACTGGGTTTGCAATACATCTTATGTATACTTGAGTTAATTGTTAGGTTTACTAATCCTTTTGTTATACGGAATAACATTTATTGGGTCATGCCCTATTGCGTGCGCGTCTTAATCACAAATATAATAACTTTGCATAGTAAATAACATTGATTTAAAGTAAAATTTGTAAAGGTAGCTAGGCTTCACTTTTTATTAAAGTTTCAAAAAAGAAAACATTACAATGCATGAATAAGATAGATTGGAATGCATTACCCCCATCGCGGAGTCCGCATGGGTGGATTGATTACATATTGTAAACTTAACACTTCTTAAGGTTGCTGATGTTCCAAGTTCGCGGAAGCTGGTTTCCGTCACGGTCTCTTAACTTGTATGCCCCTTTCCAAGTGCTTCCGTAACCTCATACGGTCCTTCCCACTTGGAGCCTAATTTCCTTGTATCTTCCGCATGGATTACCTCGTTGTTGTGGTACACGAGATCTCCTGGTTTAAAACTCGTGCTTCGGACTTCGGAGTTGTAATACTTTTCCATTTTTGCTTTGCTCTTCGCTTCACGTATGGCTGCTTGTTCTCTCCGTTCTTCCAACAGGTCAACATTAATTTCCAAAGCTTCATTATTTTGTGCTAGGTCCACTTCCGCTGTCCTTAGTGTAGGCATGCCGATTTCCGCTAGGATGACGGCTTCTGTTCTGTATGTTAATGAGAATGGAGTGTCTCCATTACTATACTTTATCATAGTGCGGTGTGCCCATAGGACATGAGGAAGTTCTTCCATCCAGATTTTGCTCCTCTCGTCCAACCTTGCTTTTATCACTTCTCTAAGACTACAGTTTGCTCTTTCTACCAGGCCATTGGTTTGCGGGTGTTTAACAGAAGCAAAGTGTTGGCAGATACATAGTTTCTCGCACCAATCCTTGAATGGATTGTCCTAGAATTGCTTTTCGTTATCCGAGATGATTTCTCCTAGAAGTCTGAATCTGCAAACAATGTTGTCTCATACGAATTTTTTGATCTGGTTGCCAGTAATGGTTGCAACCAGTTTTGCTTTGATCCACTTCGTGAAGTAGTCAATGGCTACTATCAAGAATTTAACTTTCCTAGGCCCTTCCGGAAAAGGTCCAGCGATGTCAATTCCCCACTTGTAGAACGGTCACGGAGATTAAATTAGGTCTAGCTTTTGCTGTGGATTCCTTGGAACAGGTTTGTGAACTTGACAATCTTGGCATGCTCTTATTAGCGTTCTTGCATCCTCGTGCATGGTTGGCCAATAATAACCAATCCGCAAGGCTTTTACCACAACGGATCATATGCCTGCGTGCATCCTGCAGGATCCCTCATGTATTTCTCTTAGAACATAGTTGGCTTGAAGTGGTCCTATGCACCATAGCCATGGTCCAAGGAAAGATTTTTTGTAAAGTGTCCCATTTATTATAGAAAACCGCCACGACTTGCGTTTCACTGCTCTTGTTTTTTTCACTTCTGCTGGCAGTGTTCCATCTGTGAGGTACTTGAAAATATGAGTCATCCATGTATCTCCTTCTTCTTCTACTATTGCCAATACTTCCATTGCACTTATTGATTTTTCCTTTAACTCCTCAACCAACACTTGTTTACTTAAGTATGCAAAACTTGTTGATGTTATCTTGTTTAATGCATCAACTTTTTTGTTTTACCTGTTTGATTGATAACGCCTTGAAGCTGTTGGTGAGTGTGTTTACTTTTTCCAGATATCGAATCATGTCGGTTTCTTTTGCGACATACGTTCCGTTCACTTGGTTGGCCACTAACCGCGAATCAACATTTTCCTGGAGGTTTTTTACGCCCATTTGTTCTGTTGTCTTTAATCCCACAATCAAAGCTTCATATTCTGATTCGTTGTTTGTGGCATCGAACCTGAATCTTAAAGCATAGGTGAATTCTATCCCTTCTGGATTGGTGAGTATCAGTCCTGCCCCGATACCATTTATACATGAGGATCTGTCCGTGAACAAAATCCATGGTTCAGGGAGCTCTTCTGCCTCTTCTATCAGAGTATCCAGATAGTCCTCTTCTAGTCATTCGACTATGAAGTCTGCTAATATCTGCCCCTTAACTAATACTCTATGTCTGTAATTTATTGCGTATTCTCCTAACTCGATGCTCCATTTCTGTAGCCTCCCTGCTACTTTTGGTCTTGATAACACCTGTTGTATCGGCTGGTCCGTGATTACTATGATGGGGTGTGCTTGGAAATATCTCTTTAGGCGCTTACTGGCATGCACCAGGGCCAACACTAACTCTTCCATCGATGTGTAATTTATTTTCGGACCCCTTAATTCCCTGCTAACAAAATAGATGGGCATTTGCTTAGCCTCTCTCTCTGTCATCAGGACCGCGCTTACCGTCTCTTTTGCTGCTGCCAGATATACGATGAGTTCTTCCTTTTCTATTAGTGCGACTAACATGGGAAGTTCAACAATGAGCTGCTTCATTTGTTTGAATGCTTCTTCAGCTTTCGCAATCCAATAGAAATCACTCTTCTTCGTTCATTTTTTCAAAGTTTTAAAGAACAGTAATGATTTCTCTACTGATTTGGCTAAGAACCGGTTCAGGTTTGCGAGCTTTCCAATCAACTTTTGCACATCCTTTAAGCACTTTGGGGACGAAAGACTTAAAACAGCGTCTACCTTTTCCGAACACACCTTCAACCCCCTGGTGCTAACTTTGTATCCTAAAAACATTCCTTCTTCTATTCTAAAGTTACACTTTTTAGGATTCAGCTTCATGTTAATTTCTCTTAGAGTTTGAAACGTTTCTTCCATATCTCTGACTATCTCATCCTCCGTTCGGCTCTTGATAACAAGGTCATCTACATATACTTCATGGTTTCTGCCGATCTGTTTATAGAATGCTTTGTCCACCAAATGTTGGTAAGTGGCTCCGGCATTCCGCAGGCCAAAAGGCATCTTTGTATAGCAAAATATTCCTTGGCTCGTAATGAAAGCTATTTTTTCCTCATCTTCTTTTGCCATTTTTATGTGGTGATAGCCTTTGTATGCGTCCAAGAAGCATTTGAAAGGGAATCCACACAGGGACTCGACTTTCCAGTCTATTTCTGGTAGCGGGTAACCATCTTTTGAATATGCTTTGTTTAGGTCTTTAAAGTATACGCACATCCTCTAACTGTTATCATGCTTCTTTACCATCACCGGGTTTGATAACCAGTCGTGGTAGTGCACTTCCCTCATGATTCCAGCCTCTACTAGTTTTCTTACTTCTTCTTGTATTGCCTGGTTCCTATCGGCCGCTTGTCCCATTTTCTTTTGTCTGACCGAAGAGCATCCCTTTCACACGTTTAAGCGATGCTCTGCGATATGCCTTGGGACACCAGTCATGTCCGTAGGCTTCCAAGCAAAAATATCTAAGTTTCATTAGAGCAGGACGCACAACTTGTTGCGACCTTCTTCCATAAGAGTGGAACCAATCATTACTATTTGCTCCGGATATTCTGGGTTTATCGCCACTTTAATTCTCTCTTCCACCGTTGGCTTGATAGCCGAAAGGGTTCCTTCTGATCCGGAGACCAGGGCACATTCCAACGTGACCAACCTGCTTCTTTTTAGAGTAATTACTCCTCCTTCTACCGGGAGCTTCAGCATTCCGTATGCTGTTACAGCATGTAGCTTCCTGACTCCTGGTCTTCCAATAATTTCGTTGTATGGAGATGGTGACCTTACGACCACAAAATTCATCCAAGTTGAAGCGAAGTGCTCTTCGTCTCTAATTGTTACCAGTAGTTGTATTTGCCCTATCGACCATATTATCTCGCCACTGAATCCAATCAGAGGGGTGGTCACTGGCACTAATTGGTTTTTTATTTCCGGACGTAATCGGCTGAAATAGTGTTCATACAGTATTTCTGAAGCTGACCCACCGTCCATGTACATGCAGTGTATGCAATGCCCTCATATTTTTGCCTCAGTGATCATTGGTCCTTTTGTTCCTTCATCCTCATCCAAAGGTGGGAAAGATATCTTTGTATTAGGAGAAAAGCTTTGCGTTATCTTTTGCCTAGCCACTCTTTCCCAGGGTTAGACCATTAATATGGCTAATGCTTTTGTCTTTTCCAGAAGTTTCTCCTTTCTTTGCTACCTTGGGCTGTTCTTTCCCGCTGTTCAGTTTGAGTTCTTTTATTAGGTGCGACAGCTTTCCTGCCTTGAGCATTTCTTCTATCTGTTTTTTTAGATGCATACTCTCGTCTGTGTTGTACCCCACTTTGCCATAGAACTTACAAAACTTGGCATGGTTCCGCTTTTCGACCGGAGTCGTCATCGGTGGTGGAGCTTTGAATTTTGCTTTTTCTAAAGCAAAAATTTCTTTGGGAGTCTTTGTGAGGAGAGTAAATCGATCTTGATTCCTCTCCGGCCTTTGCTGGTTTCGAAAATTCCCTTTCCTAAAATTTTGCTTTTGGTTACCTTCTTGTTGTTTCCACGGCGAAAATGACTTCTTTCGCTCGTGATTCGATGCTGCCACTTCCCCCCGGAGGAAAGATGTGGTCACCTTCATCATTTCGTCCATCATTTTGGGATTTTATCATGGAGACGTTTGATGAGTTTAGGGTTTGTGATTCCATGCACGAATCCAGAGATTCTCATGCACTCTGGTGCTCCCTTGACATCCCTGCTTTCTAATTTGTATCTTTTCACAAAATCTTCCGTAGACTCTCCATCCCGTTGATTAATGTTATGGAGCTCTATGGGATCTTTGATGCATTTCTTTTGCTGAAGATAGTTTTCCAGGAATGCTTTCTTTAGATCATCATAGCTGTCTATCGATTCAGCCGGGAGGTCATCGAACCATACTCTCGTGTTTCCCGTCAGCGTAGAGTTAAACATGTGGCACCATGTTGGCATGGCCTACCGTTCTCTTTTTGCGGCTGTCTGAAAATTTTTCAAGTGATCTTCCGGGTCCTCACTTCCATCATATGTCTTAACATGACTGGGCATTCTTGTTTTTGGTAAATCGAAGTAGCAGATTCTGGGTGTAAAAGGATCTGTTTCTTTACATACCCATGGCTGGGACAGATCGTCCTCTTCCTCGCTTGACTTCTTCTTTCTTGACCTTGACTTCCAATTCCCGCCTCTACTGTCTTCGCTTTCTGAGAGTGCGTCTGTGTACCTCGAGTAGGAGGGTTGGTTATGGCTATCGGAGTGTGCCGACACACTCCTTCCCCTACTTCCCAACCTTTTGAACATACCTCCTTCTTTCTCTTTCGGTCTTGGTGATCTTGATCGGTCATGTCTGAGTCTTGAGAACACACTAGGCCTAGGTCTTGGGTTGCGCGAGTGCCTAGATCTATACCTCTTTTCGTATTCCTTGGTACTCATCGTCCTTGACTCGGAGTATCGCGACGTTCCGATAGATCCACCAAAGTTAAGTCGGGCTTATACTTCTTTCAACTTTTCATTTTTTTCTTTCTCCTTGTTAAACTTCTCAGCTATGATTGGCAGCAACTGGTTGTAATTCTTATCGCAATATTCCCAGAGGGATGCGTTGGATGCGGGCCCACCTCGATCTTGCGGAGTTGGCACTTTTCCCCTCCCGGCCGTATTCCGGACGGCGGACATAGGCTAGCTGGGAGCGGGTTGTTCAAGATTGCTCATAGTGAGTATTTTTGTAGAACGCAGTTGTATCCTGGTCCCACGGATGGTGCCAACTTGTTAGTACAAAGTATGTTATGGGCCAATTATGGTGGATCTGAAATGGTTATTGGGCTGGGCCAAGGAATAGGATCTTGTACTAGACCAAGTGATGTAATGGTTTCCTGTACAATTAAAGGTAACCCGTTAGTCTTACCATGAGGATGGACCCCACGATTAGACTCCGGCGTGAGAGTAAGTATTCATGTATGTCAGAGAATGTGTGTGTGAAATATAGTCAGAAAATCATACCTTGTGGGGTGTCAGAGTACCCCTTTTTATAGGTGAGTCTAAATATTAGGTTTTCCTGATATTTCGGTTATATATGTTAGTGGGCCGAAGTGGGCCCCTTGTCTGGCAAGGGTCTGCAATAATTGTGTCTTGCGGACATGGATTCCCTTCCGCGTACGTTTTCTTGGTCCGCGAAAGGTCTGTCACGTCCGTCTTACTTGTTCCGGGCCATGCCAGCACGGGACTGGGCTTAGTTCTGGCCCATCATATTTGTAGGTTGCTTTTATTTGCTTGGTTGGGCCTGAAGCCCATTATGATAATACGGTTCAGGCCTAAAGGCCTGGTAAACTTATTATACGTCATCAAGTATCAAACTATCAAAAATTACAGAAGAGAAACGGATAAAAAACTGCGTTGTACTGTAAAAAGAGGGTACAAAAAGAATCTTTGTACCTTTTTGGTACTTTTTGGCGCACCAAAAAGGTACCAATAGTAGTACCCATTTTTGTTTCATAATTTTACAAGAAAAAACAACAGGGCGGCCGATGTCGACACTACACATCTCAGCACCTGTAGGCTCATATAACGGCGCTGCTTTCTTTTTCTTTTTGTTTCATTATTTTGCAAATAGTGCATTAACTAGAGCAAACCCACGAACCAGTTCTTAACTTAAACAATTAAAATGTGAATCGCAAACCTTTCTACTTTTTTTCTGAAAAGCAACAAATCATCGACTATAACAAAACCACGAACAAATTTTAAACTTATATTTTTTAAGATCACTTTTTGTGGCTATTTTGGAAACTTTTTATAAAATTTTATTACTGTATGTCATATAAAGCTTATATAAGCTAAAAAAATTTAAAATAAGTCACAGCAAGTGAGCTTATAAAACATAACCCCAAAACCAAATAAGCTATAAGCCGGTAATATATGCCGAAACAAACGCGTATTTCAAAAAAATTCGAGGAAAGGATGAATTAATTCTTCTAGAGTTCTAGGGTCGACTCTTACACATGCAATGATTACACACTCAAACGTTCATCAACTAAAATGTGAGGTAAAACAAAGGTGAAATTTATGCCTCGTCTCTCACATCATTTTATAAAAATAAAGGGTGAGCAAACCAAGACATAATAAGACTTGGAACCATCATATACATTGAGAGTTTGAGAGGTGAAATGTATGATTAATTAACCTTTGTAAATTTGAGTTAAACTACAATCAACCTCGTACACTTATATTCTGGCTATAACCACAAATATGCCAAGAGTTCTTAGCTATGAAAGAGATACACAGGTGCATCTTCTAATAACCTAAGTGTCCAAGTCGTAGTAACCTTAAAAGCACCAATTTTTTTACGTTCTAGCTCGTCATAGTAGGCAGATTGCATCATATATAACACTACTACTAAATCGTTCTTTTAGACCAGTTATAAAAGCCTTATAGACCGGTTACCTAGCAAGTCTAAATGGGAGGAAGTCCAAAAGGTATGTCATATAAAGACCGGGTTTAGCACTGGTCTAAAAGATTGATTATATAGACCGGTTCTTATACCGGTCTAAAAGATAGATTATATAGACCGGTGATTGTCGTTATAATCGGTGACTCTTACACATGCAATGATTACACACTCAAACGTTCATTCAACTAAAACGTGAGCTAAAACAAAGGTGCAATTTGTGCCTCGTCTCTTACATCATTTTATAAAAATAAGGGGTGAGCAAAACAAGACTTAGAACCATCATATACATTGAGGGTTTGAGAGGTGAAACGTATTATTAATTAACCTTTGTAAATTTGAGTTAAACTACAACCAACCTCGTACACTTATATCCTGGCTATAACCACAAATATGCCAAGAGTTCTTAGCTATGAAAGAGATACACAGGTGCATCTTCTAATAACTTGAGTGTCTAAGTCATATTAGCCTTAAAAGCACCAATTTTTTACGTTCCAGCTCATCATAGTAGGCAGATTGCATCATATATATTACTACTATAAAATCGCTCTTTTAGACCGGTTGTAAAAGCCTTATAGACCGGTTACCTAGCAGGTCTAAATAGGAGGAGGTCCAAAAGGTATGTCATATAAAGATCGAGTCTAGCACTAGTCTAAAAGATTGATTATATAGACCAGTTCTTATACCGGTCTAAAAGATAGATTATATAGACCGGTGATTCTCGTTATAACTGGTCTATATATGTTTTATCAGGGAAAAAAATTTTGTTTGTTCAAGAAGCCATCCCAAACAGTCTTCTTTGTAGTAGTGTTAAGAACCAATCCCAAACAACCCTATAAGTTGTTGCAATAAGGGATCACAGCTGAGATTGCTTGTTACAACCACTTATAGCACTGTTTCGGATTGCTTCTTAAAACCACTTACAAGTGAAACTCTTTCAGATGTCTTCTTGAATAAACAAAACTTAGCTTGCTTAATATTTTTCACCGAAAGATCATGATCATAAACAAAACTTGGCTCGTCTAAACATTTTCTTCTTAGGCTGTCTACATGATTAACATCACTTCTCTCTACACATAATAATAAACTGCTCGAGTAACACTTCACACAGGAATTTCGTTCAACATATTATCTTATATACCACTTGTTCAAAAAAAAAGTATGGAGTGTATTTCTTGTTTGTTGGGGCAATTGAATAGGCAAGACTCAAGATATAATAAGCTGAACGGGTCTGCATTAAATGAATGCTATTTTGCCATGTCTTTTATGCCTCTTAGGTTTGTATTTCTTCCTATTGAGATTCGAGAGACCTCTGCATCAGGAAACAACACAAGCTATCAATAGATCTATTAACAAGCAATCCAAACAGCCCCTAGATACATAATATTTCATAACTTTTCAAAATAAAAAAAGCAAGTGAAGGGACATTATAACGTAATATATGAACACAAAAAAAATGGTTACTGCTTCATCAGCCTCTCCATTAAAGCAATTGAGTATGACCCTGTTTCTGCAAAAATGTAACTTGGGTTAGTAAAATAACAAACCAAATTTAAAACAAGTAAAAGATATACAACATATAGTTGAAGATACAATCTGACATGAAGTTATTAAACAACCCATCATCCCATAAGAGCTGTAACACCAACAAATAGTTAGAAGTTCTCAAAATTGGAACTTGTGACATTAAATAACATACAAAATTATACTACGTAGTCTATAAAGTCAATCATGTGCATAACATCTCATCTAAACTTAGACAAGAAACTAGAGATCTTAAATGTTCACAGAAATGACAAGTTTCACCGTCTTACAAACAGGATGCACTAACTCAGGAACATACATAATCAAAACAGTACAAATATCTTAAACGTACAACCTTCATGATTTAAAAATTGACATAGTATGCAATCATTTAGCTTGAGTATAGTTCACAACACAACAGAGCAATCATTTAGAATTTGTCAAATAATCCTTTAAAACACACTGCCACAATCACATTTACTAATTACATACAAGAACTACTAAAGTTCCTGCAAAATATAATAAAACACATTTTATTATATCCATGTTATAAAGCCAATACAAAATTTAATAACTTTACATGCTTCTTTTTTTAAAGCCAACTTAAAATCATTAATTTCCTGTTGTTGGTGAAATTGCCTCCATTTATATGTAGTTTCATTAAGCAATCTAAACACCCCTCTATATAAGCATTTTCCAACAGAAAATCCTTATAAAGTGAGCTGTTTGAGATTGCTTATTGCAACTACTTATAACAAGTTGTTAGACATTGCTTATCATGCTCAATGATATACAAATGCGAAGAAACATAAATTAGCGTTAAAGGAACTTTGAATACATATACTATTTGTTTAAAGAGAGATCACTTATATACTCGTTTTAATTACAAATAAACAATTTTAACGAGAGGCTTACTAATGCCACCATTCGTAATCAGCTATGTTCGTGTTAGTATTAATCATACAATCAACTAAGCCGCTAAGCTCTTTATGTTCGTGTTAGTATTAATCATACAATCAACTAAGCCGCTAAGCTCTTCACAATAAATCTACATATATAAAACACATATCAAAGTTATAATATAGAGATACACATTAGTATTTATAACCAACCCACTAATTATTGTGATCCATCTTTCCTATAAATAACTGGATTCAACAAAGCTTTAATCTACTGACCATAATTCTTCTTTGGTGTCTGCATTGGCCATTAGCAAACATAACCAATAGTTGGTCCATAATCCCTATTCCATCATTCACACATTAATATGTCAATTGTCAACATCCAACAGTTGTCTCTAAGAAATCATTCACGCATATAAAATCTCACAAATTTACCACCAATTTACAATTTTACCAAAAATTTATGTATATTTAAAATTATTGCTTAATCGAAAAAAAATATAACAAAATCTCACAAATTTACTACTAATTATATGAGCTACAACATATCTAAACTTAATGATAATATTAAGATTACTCACTAGTGAGGGGTTTGTTTTGGTCGCTGTTTTGGAGGACCAGTTGCATATGAGCGGCGGTGGTAGGTGATTGTAGTGGTCAGGTTTTCATAATCGGTCAAACGGTGGGGGTGTGAAGCCGCGCCTATGGTAAGGTAGGTGACGATGGAGTGGTTATGGTTTAATGGTAGTTTACATCTATATATATGGATGGTGACTTGTGTTTTTGGCGGAAGATTAAAAAGTTTGAAAACAAATGAAAATAAATCCCACCTAAAGTTTATAGAGTGGTATTTAATTTTAACCGGTACATATGTGTTTTAGCATTTAGACCCGTGGATATGCAAGTAACAGGTCTAAAAGAATTAGTTTATGGACCGGGCTATTTCGATTACATCAGTCTAAAAGCATTTTTCTTATTTAATCAGGTGGAAATCAAAATAACCGGTTTTAAAGGTTTTTAGGTGGGCTAAATTGTCATTTAGACCTGTGATTTTCATAAGAGGTTTTTATATGGAGGTCTAAAAGATGTTTTTTGTAGTAGTGTAACTACTTGGATCACTTATCTAGTATATTACTTAAATTAAGGATATATACTGTCAAAGCCAATTGACTTTGGTGAGGGTTCACTTTTTTCAGTTTGACTGGAGGATTTTATCTCGATTAGTGAAGTAATTGAAAGAACTTCATCAGTTACATACATAGTCTTATATGGTTTTTTGTTATACATTGTGTTCCCTTTGAGGTGATTATAACATAATAACTAAGTTACAAAATCACTCTCCATGTTAACTCATGTGTGTTTAAAAACGGTTTTAAAAAGAACAAGCAAAAACAGTTTAACAAGATTTACAACGTTTAAATTTCTTATTATAAATGAATCAAAAAATTTAACAAAGATTGTTTGCGAAATAACAATCCTAGTTGAATAACAATTGAGGTGATATCCTCTCTAACTTAAACACAAAACATAAGGTATGGTTTAAATATGAACTTATACATACTCATTTGCAAGTTGAGTGACCAAATTTAATTCGAGAAGTAAATGTTTTTGAATGTGTTCACATTAATGGCAAAAGATGATATTTACTCTACTACAAACATTGTCTTCTATAACATATAATTAGGTTTTTAAAGGCTTTTACTTTATAAGTGTTGAGCATTCAATGGTTAGGTAAGGTGTGGATTAAATGTTTTCACTTTAGGTAAGAGATATACTCTTCTATAAGGAACAATGTTGACAACTCTTGCACTTTTTTACTAGCTCTTGAAAAATGTGTTAAATCCTATGAAGACTTGTTTTATCCCTTTATGCTTTTGTAGATTTCCCGTCTTTAACCTTCTAAACACTTGAGATTATTTTCTCATTATCTTGGGTCATGAGGAGATGACGTCATTCAGTGAGGTATTGTCAAACCGCACTAAACTAAACACCTTCTTTGGAACTTGTACTTCGGTAGTCGAACTGCATTGGAACTGAAGTGAAGACTCTTTGTCTTCAGGAACTCAAAAGGAGTTATGTTAAGTATTTATCAGCAACTACGTTATACTTAGGCTATTTTATGTTCAGATAGGGTCGTAAACAAACTGACGTTCGGTGAACATTTCATGAACTGTTCGGTAAAAAGTTCGTTTATGTTCGTTTATTTATTAAATGAACGAACATGAACAACATTTTTCATTCGTTTAGTTAAATGAACGAACATGAACAAAATTCTTGTTCATTCATTTATGTTCGTGAACGTCTGATTATTCGTTCGTTTAAGATCATATATTTGTTTATGTTCGTCTATCTAATCTTTTGATTATATAGTTTTATAATTGTTTTACTTAAATAAAATAATATTTATAAAACACAATATTGTGTATATTTTTGTAGATTTTATGTTTATTTATGTTCGTTTAGTGTCTTGATAAACGAAGATAAACGAGCATGAACAACATTATTTCTAAATAAACGAACATGAACAAGAAAATTCGTTCGTTTAAGCGATCGTGTCCGTTTATTTGTCCGACTAAAATTACGTGAACGAACATGAACAAAACTCTGTTCGTGTCCGTTCTCTTCGTTTACATCTCTATTCAAATCCATTCACAGACTGTTAGACGCTGAAATGGCCCAACAATCTCCCCTATTTGGATATACAAATAACCTAAGTTAATGATATGTAAGTGAGCTAACAACTTCTTCTTACTTACTGATAAAATTAAATAAAGCATTAATATAGATAAACAAAAGTTCATTTGATATTCATTCTGATATTACAAGTACATAAAATTATCAAATGACTGTACCTATTTATTGCTTCAAGGATGGTAGGATAATGACTGGCTTGAGTGGGTTCTTTTGATTTCACCTTTCAGCTTCAGCAACCAGAAGTAAGCTGAAAGTTCTTTCTATGTCAGTTAAGCTAGGGCCTTAGAGATGTCTTTGGAAGATTACCTGAGTTCCATACATTGTTTCATTGTCCAGGCTTGGGAATTCATTGATGTTGAGAAAGTCTTATCTTTGTGGTGTGTTGAAAAGGATCATCCCAAGCATAGGTTCATCTAGCACGGTTCTAAGTGGTTGATCTTCATACACAACTTGAAAATTATTATGCATGTAATTATTTAGCCTGTTAATGTCTCAAAATCTAACTCCGTTTTAAAATCGCTCTGCGTTGGCACATAAACTACAAAGAACCATAGGTGACTCAGATTGGCCAATAACTAAGCAAATTCTAAGGCTTATGTGATTCTTAGTTCGACTATAAACAATTATCTCAATTTATCACTATTAAAGATCTAATCAATTCGCAAACAATAGATAATCACAAACACCAACAAGAAAATACGAGTAGTAAATAATAACTAAATAACAACAGATTTCATAAAATCCTACGTAAAGGCAAAGAGATTTTGCCTAACATAGCATATGAAAAACAAACAATAAACATAATCAAACAAATAATGATAAAGATAGTTGATGATTAATGTAATAACATATATTGATGATAAATAAAAGCACAAAAAATATCTTTAAAATCTGTTAGTGTTTGTCTCCCAAAATTTCCACATGAATTATGAAAACATACATATATATATATATATATATATATGTATATATATATATATATGTATATATATATATATATGTATATATATATATATATATATATATATATATATATATATATATATATATAAAGTAGGGAGTGATGACATCAACCTTTGGTTGTGACATCGTTACCTCGTTGTCAGCTGTTTAGGGTTTTTTTCACTGACTTGCTCTAACGGCGTCACTCTTTACACCCGGAGGGCGTTACCTTATGCTTGTGACAAAGTCATAATGCCTGCCTCCACACATAATTATTGGTAACAAAATATACCAAAATATATCAAAATACATTTTTTCTTGGACTTCAAATTTCACAAAGTCCTAGAGGCATCTTCATTAATCAATCTAAATATGCTCTTGAAATGCTCAAAAAGTATAATTTCGAAAAATGTGATGTTGTTGACATCCCCATGGTGGGACAGTCAAAAATAGATGAGGATCCAAACGGGACTCCAGTTGACCCTACATGTTATCGAGGAATGGTCGGATCCCTTATGTACCTCACAACCAGTCGCCATAACCTAGTGTTTGCCATTTGCATGTGTGCTCGGTATCAGGCAATGCCTACTAAAAATCACTTAACTGCGGTTAAACGGGTCTTTAATACCTAAAAGGAACCATTAATATGGGTCTGTGGTATCCGAGGGACACCGGTTTTAATCTAACAGCATTTGCAGATGCTGACCATGCAGGTTGCCAAGATTCAAGTAAAAGTACATCGGGTAGTGCACAATTGTAACCCTTGCGGATTTTCCAGAATTATAACGTTCTATTTAAGTCCTTCGACTTCCTGACTTTTCTTGTTTCAGTCAGAGCAGTTACCGTGTTAACGGTAGTCAGTTTATTATATATGTGAATCATTAGTGCAGTTATCTTCTTTAATTATCCTGTTGTGGATAATTATATCTTTATTTGATTAATTTCCGGGAGGACGTCTCGCAAATGGCTTAAAATATCAAACAACGCGTTACGACACCTCCGTTAATGCTCCATACCAAATCTAAAACAATTGAACTTTATTACCTATGGTGTAAATATTCAAAGTTTAAGTAAATACATTTTTACATTCGTTAAAAATACAAGGAACTTTCGAGTCACATTTTAATCATGAGCTATGAACTTTAGATAACCTGGCAAGGGACAAAACGCACCGCGGTCGAACCCCACAAGGGAGCAAGAAGGCTCATTTTTAGGAGCCTTGCCCCAACCTTGGTACATCATTTTGTCTTATATCTTTTCAAAAACACACACACCTTATTTGGCAAAACACAAACAACATTCATTCTTTCTTTCTTTCTCTGTTGGTTCATCCGAAAACACACACCACACACACATATATATTTTTTATTTTGATCCGAGAACATAAAGGCGTAAACGTTTCCGAGTTGATGCTAAGGCTCGTGAATACATAAAAACAACGTTTGGCTTGTGGTTAAGCTCTAATATCATTTTGAAACCCTCTTTTTCGTAAGTCATCTTATTCTAAATATTTTTGTACTTTTGAATACCTATGGATGCATAGATGTTAGTTGTACTAATTGTTTTCTAAAAATCGAAAGCGAAAAGTTTACAGAATAAATATCAAGGGTTACATTGTGTTTGAACTAGGGGAAAGGAGACAAGGACAAGAACATTTTTATATCGTGGTTGTGATGGTTGAATATCATACAAGTACTAAATAGCTTATTTATCATTTAGCTTAAAAATAAGCATTCGAAAAGCTTTTTATAGCTTATTCGAGGCTTATTTTGTTTTGGATATAAAAGAGTCACAAGGAAAGTGGTTTTGGTTATTTACCTCTTGTATCATATTTTTATAGCTTATTTTGGTAGCTTATTTCAAGAACTAAAATAACTTATAGCTTATTGGCTTATTTAAAAAGCTAACCATATTTGGTTTTGGGCATAATGACTCACGGCGAAAAGACAAAATAATAAAATATTATTATAAAATATTAAATTATAAAATGTCTTTAATGGTTTTGTGTAATTAAAACGCGTCATTTCTTACAATCTATATAAGTAACTAGGTAACATGAGATTACCGGATGGATTACCGAAACATATTACTTATTATCTAATTTGTTTTGCTTGTCTATTTTCTTTAAAATAGTAAAAGCGTATTATATCTAACATACATACTTCAACTTATCTTCTTCGAGTCTAAATCATCAACCATCACACAACCAATAACATTAAAAGCGACTGTACAACACATATTTTGACTCTTATGCATCAACACTAATCATACATTTGAAAAAATATTTCTGAATCGGATATTAACTGGATTAGTTCATGTCTGGACGTCGTTGCATACACTTGTTTGATCATAATCACAGCTACTTATCATCTTTGTTAAGGTGAGTTCTTGTAGCCTCACTTTTTAACTCTTTTCCGTTGGGGGAAAATAATACTCAAATCTATTTTGAACATGTTTTCATCAATGTGCAAAACTACTATCATTTTGGACAATGCTATGTGCCTATGACTGCTATGTGAATGACATGAGGACTATTTGAACAAGTTCTATGGAACTAATCATTTCATGCAAGGTTCTATGTGAACCTGTGCATAAGATCATTTTGCCGACCTATGTTAGCTCCAGCTGGTAGGCCCTAGGTGCGGAGGATAATAAGTGCTCAAACCATTTACGAATGGTTGGTATCATTGAACTGCTAGGAATCTATTTGAAATGCTATGATCATACTTATCAAACACTATGGTAGCATGGGATTGGTATGTTGGAATCTAAATCTATTGCATGCATTCTGCTTTCATATTGCACAATTGTCCACTACTTAAACTATAGCACAGCAACTGGGTTTACCTCTAAACCTACGAGCTCACCAACTTTATGTTGACCTTTCGAGTATCATTTTCAGGTATCATGAATGCTCATTGAAGCTAGGTTAGAAGGCTTTAGAAGACCTAAGGGCATCCTTTGTGGATCATTATCCTGAGAGATTTGCATTTGAAACTTTGAATCAGTTTAGCATTTTAGATTATTCTTAAGGCATGTATTACCCCATGCGCGGGAGCTTGGTTTTGTAATACTTAGACTTGTGGATCATTATCCTGAGAGATTTGCATTTGAGACTTTGAATTAGTTTAGCATTTTAGATTATTCTTAAGGCATGTATTACCCCATGCGTGGGAGCTTTGTTTTGTAATACTTAGACTTGTGATGTGTTCTTTCGACTTGTCATGACTCAAGTTTTGTACGTGTTTTCGAAGGACGTCGTGACACTTTATGATATGCATTTTTAGATTTCTCTATATTGTTATCTTGTTTTATGATGATCAATCCTCTGTCACGCCTTGTGTTTCTGCCTTAGGCGGGGTGTGACAGTGATGGCGTTAGGGATGCCTGTCACGACTTCAAGCTTTTGTCTTTTTCTTCCTAAATTCGTACAAATGAGCCTAAAACTTTTACATTTCCAGCAAATGCATAGTCCAAGACTTAAAAACCAAATAGGAAGGATTTTAAGCAATAAATAGATAAAAAAAATACATAAAATGCAAGAATAGTTAGGTAAAAAAAACCCTTAAAATCGTTACAAATTTACACCTCACCAAATAACCCTACTGTTAGCGCAAAAAAGTATAAATCATAAATTAAGGTATTCTATGTATTTATCTTATAGTTGTTAGGTTGGTTTGTAATAAATACTTTGGTTATTTAGGTTTATCACCCTCGTAACACTTGTATAGTTGCGAGGGGAAGTAATGGTTCACAACAACCATTAGGTTGCGAGACAAGCTTGTAAAACATGCATGTAAGGGTATAAATACCCCCAACCTCGTGAGAAATGATGTGTGTGTCAATAGAAATAGTTCTAAAACTCTCTTGATATTCTCTCTCTTTCTCTCTTTAGATTAGAAATGTTAACACTCACTCACTCTCTGTAGATTAACGTTGCATTTAGGATATTTATGGGTAAACAATTGGTATAAAAAACAAGTAAATGATAATTTAAGAGACAGTTGTGTTAGTGTTTAAGCTTAAATCTTCATTAGTTATCTTTTGTTACAATCTACATTTTCAGGTCATCTTACGCCAATAAACTCAAAACTATTTACTTTGAACCTTTATGTGTTTACTTTTATTATAACCGTTAAGTTAAATCGCGTAAACTAAAAATTAACATTTAAGGTAAACCGGCATTAAAAAAATATAAGTTTGCGTCAAATTTGTGTTATATGATTATTACAAAGATAATTTATAAGTTTTCATATTTTATTTTTCAAGTTCTACGTAAAACGTTTACGTTTTGCATTATGAACCTTTATGCATACATGGTAACCATACCACCTTTATCAATACCTACAATACTTATACCTTATCAAAAAATTAATATTTCTCTCCTCCTTGATACATAAAAATCGGCCCTCCCTATGGTTTTATACAAAAAAATACACCTAATCCTACACTAGATATTTAACTTACAACTAGCAAGACTTTCTTTACCAACTCTTACATATTTACTTACACACTCTACCCTCTCATCCTTATTCCTTACAACTGCACGCCCCCTTTGCCTTCTTAATGAATTGTGTCTTCTTGTCATATATATTTTTCCTATACATACACTTCTTATATTCCTACTCATTTCATGCAAACTAAAGAAAAACACACATCTCCTTCTCCAACACCATAACCCACGGCCAACTTAAGAAAAGCAAAAAAGAAATTGGTTTGGATAATTACAAGCATATTTCAAGGAAGTTGAAGGGTTTAGTTTAATCAAACAAGTCTTGGGGTTTGATTTAGGTATTAAGCTAGATAATCTTTCCATAATTCATCTTCAAGTTCTCATCATCTTTCTCATACTTTCATTATTCTATATTTTGTCATGAACATCTTACTTATCATGTTATATCACCAACTAGTTATTATTTTTAAAGATTTACAAGAGCTAGTAAGAGTCTTATAATTATATACTTGCAAGAAAAGTGTTAAACAAATTATGTACATATTCATACACTTAGAAATATTTATTTAGACCTATTACAAGTTACTTGTTAAAATCTTTGACTTGTTGTTAACTTGGTAATTTATAGACAAGCTTAGTTTAACTATATAATTAAATTTGTGTTTTTGGAATATTATTTTTTGTTGTTGCAGTGTTGGATGGGATTAGGATAGATTGGATTTGTTGTTTGATATAGTAGTGAATGGAGATAGGTTAGATTAGGCCCTTGGGGAAGTTGTGGTGATTTTCGGATGAGTTTCGACATAATATTGTTGGTTGTAGGAGCCCAGATCAGGGTGAAGACAATCAATAGCCTAGCTAATTACCAAAGATGGTTACCGGATATCACTTGAAGTCTTGTAATAACTTTCCAAAGAAGGTTATTCGACCATATGCTTGGGTATCACGAATACCTCCTTGGGATAAAATCAAGTGTTGTTCTTGTTTTAGGCACAAATCAAGAACATTGCCTTTCTATGTGTTTAGGTTTTCTATATCTTTTTTTCATGCAATCGTGATCCCTACTTATAGGGAAAATACTCAAAATCTAGTCAATGAATTAATGAGAGATTAATGGCCAATTAATCTCTTTTATAAATATCCTCTATAATTTAGGAATTAGTGGTTACATGACCAAATTAAATGTGGTCATTTAATGCAGTCAAATCTACCACTTAAATAGGCAAAAGTTGTTACAAATATTTAATGTAGTCAAACATGCCACTTCAATGTTTGTAACCACCCATTTAATCTAACCACTAAAAGAGTCAAGTAAAATCAGTGACTTGATGGGTGTACACTTCGTACCTCCAAACTCATTTCCATGTATGACCTGATTCTCATAATTGCACTAAATTTCCAACAATCCTCCTCAATTTAGTACAATTACTTTGCATGAAAAATTGAACATTAAACAAACAAGTGGATAAATAAAAATGACTTGAGGATTAAATTTCCATCTTAGTAAATTACACGTTCAAATATTCGAGAATCAGCGTGTTCTAAGTATTGAACCCTTCAACCCATTTGAATACCTAAAGATAAAATACACACAAGTTTTCAAACACATAAGAAACTCTTGACACTATACAAGCCATGTGCCCATATTCAATTCATAAATGTTGTAAGAGCCAAAGTCCATGCTCCTAAAGCGGCAAAACCTCAACATTTACATAGGTAGTTCCTCTTTATTCATGCTCCTGCCAAGCACTTTTTAAAAGAAATTAACCATTGAGAAGTAAAGACTTCATCCTCCTTTTCAGCAGGTTCCAAGCACATCCTTGGGATGATATGTAAATACATGTGCTTTAATCCATTGAACGTTCATCTTTCCACATTAAACTCAGCTACTAAGTTTCCTCAGTTGGGAGTTGGGTGTCCTGGCATTCAGAGACTTAGTTGGACTTTAATCCCATCCCTTCAGCAGACTTTATAACCAAGATTCTAGCCAGTCCCTTCATCAAGTGATCAGCTAAGTTTTGTTAAGACCTCACAAACTCTATAGATTTCACCCCATTCGTGATCAGCTCACGAATCATGTTATGCCTGACACCTAAATGTCTAGACTTCCCATTATACATTTGGCTATAAGCCTTTACCAATGTAGCAGCACTATCATAACGTATAGAAATAGGTGCTATAGGTTTAGACTACAATGGAATCTCAAGGATCAGGTTTCTCAACCATTCAGCTTCCTTACCAGCAGTTGCTAAAGCCATAAATTCAGATTCCATTATTGAACCAGTGATGCAAGTTTGTTTCTTGGATGCCCAAGAAATTGCACCTCCACCAAGCAGGAATACTCAACCACTGTTAGACGAATTATCTTTAGAGTTGCTAATCCAGCTTGCATCAGTGTAACCTTCCAACACTGAAGGATAACCAGTATATGTCAATTTATTATAGTCCATGGTTTTCTTCAAGTACTTTAGTACCCGCTGAATTGCTTGCCTGGGCTGAGTACCAGGAATACTAGTATACTTGCTCAGTTTACCCATTGCAAAAGCAATATCAGGCCTTGTACAAGTTATTGCATACATTAGGCAGCCAATCACCTTAGAATCCTCAAGTTGAGATATAGCTTGGCCATTATTGAGCATCAGCTTTTCACTTACATCCATAAGAGTACTTACTGGAGTGCAATCAAAGTAATTGAATTTCTTTAGTACCTTCTTAGTATAATAAGACTGAGAAATTTCTATTCCAATACTTTCATGTTTAATATTAATACCAAGGATAACATCAGCCTCCTCCATGTCTTTCATAGAGAACCTTGATGACAAGAATTCCTTTGTCATGTCAACCTGAACTTGGTTACTGCCAAAGATCAGCATGTCATCAACATATGGACAAATGATGACTCCTTTACCCGATTTATCAAATTTGCTATATACATATTTGTCAGCTTGGTTAAGTAAATAACTATTAGACAAAACCACGTCATTAAACTTTTGCTACCATAGCTTAGGTGCCTGCTTCAGTCTATTTAGAGACTTAATAAGTTTACGCACCTTGTTTTCATTGCCAGGCATAATAAAACCTTAAGGTTGGTTCGTATAGACCTCCTCATCCAATTCACCATTCAAGAAAGTTGTCTTCACATCCATCTGATGAATAATCAGATTATGAATTGATTCCATAGAAATCAATAGTCTTATGGTACTGATACGTGCCACTAGAGCATAAGTATCAAAGTAATCTATCCCTGACTTCTGTCTAAAGCCCTGAATGACCAGTCTTACCTTGAACTTTTCAATAGTTCCATCTATCTTCATTTTTCTTTTGAAGATCCATTTGAAACCAAGAGTTTTGCAACCTGGAGGTAGATCAGCAAACACCCAAGTATTGTTGCCTATGATGGAGTCTATCTCATCATTAATTACTTCTTTCCAGAAAGAAGCATCCTCGTACTTTATTGCTTCATCAAATGTTTTAGGGTCATCCTCAACATTAAAGCAAAAGGAGTGTTGGTCAGAGACCTCATCCCTTATCCTTCAAGTAAATATAATTGAAATTCAGGCCCAAAATTCTTTAGAGTTCTATTCCTTTTGCTTTTATTAAGCTCAGGTTTAGGTTGCTGAACAACCACTTCAGTATCCTCTTTAGGGACCACTGGACCACTAATGTCTTCAGTTCCATTAGGAATCCTGAGACTTGGTCTAGGAACTGATGAGAATTTATTCTCATCAAAAAATGCATCCCTTGATTCAATTATAGAGTTAATCAAAATTGAATCATTAGACTCAATGACATAGAACCTAAAAGCCTTAGAATGCTCAGCATATCCAACAAAGATGCATTCAATGCCTTTTTCACCCAAAGTTTTCAGCTTTGGATCAGGGAGTCTTACAACTTCCCTACAACCTCAAATCCTGAGGTAGTTTAGGTTTGGTTTCTTTTTAGTCCAGAGTTCATAAGGGGTAATTTTTTTCCTTTTATTAGGAACCCTATTTAGTAAATAGCAAGCTGTTAACATAGCTTCACCCCAGAATCCTTGACTCAGTCCTGAGTAGGACAACATGGAGTTAACCATTTCTTTCAGTACTTTATTTTTCCTTTCAGATATACCATTTTGTTATGGAGTATAGGGGGCAGTCATTTCATGGATAATACCAACAGACTGAAAATACATAGTATCCATGTACTCACCTCCCCTATCAGTCCTAAATCTTTTGATCAGGGACCCTTGTTGTAACTCAACTTTAGTTTTGAATACTTTGAATTTATCTAATGCTTCATCCTTAGTATGTACTAAATAAACATAACAAAACCTAAAAGCATCATCAATAAATGTCACAGAGTATTTTTTTTTTATTCCCCAATGAAGGAGTAGCATGCAGATCACATAAATCACTATGGATCAGCTCTAAAACTTCAGTTTCACATTTTACATTTTGAAATGGTTTCTTAGTTATTTTGGTCACCATGTAAGTCTTACACTTTTCAGTGTCCATGTTAAAAGCTGGGATTAACCCATCCTTAGACATATCTTACATCCTCTTAAAGTGGACATGGCCTAGTCTAGCATGCCATAGGATTGAATCATTCAGTTTAGAGGTTGACATAAAGGCTGAAGCAATATTATCATTAACAGTATTTAGCTTGAACATTTGATTACTCAAATAACCAAAACCAATAAACACACCATGTTTGGATAAAACGAATTTATTAGATTCAATCACTTGTTTATAACCACAATTATTCAAAACACTACTAGAACCCAAATTCTTCCTTATATTAGGAACATGCAAAACATTAAACAACGAAATAATCTTTCTAGAACTAAACTTAAGATCTACACAACTATGTCCATGCACCAGGGTTGTTGACTCATTTCATATGTGAAGAATAGATCCATCATTCAGCGACTCACATGTCTTGAACCAAAATCTATCTTTACACACATGAATTGTTGCTCCTAGGTCAACCCACCACGCAACATTAACATCCTGTACAAAGTAAGCTTCAAATACATATGTAACATAACCTGAAGAGATTTATTAAACATATCCTGACCTTTCAGTGAGTTGAATGATTCATCCACCGAACCCTTTGTGCCTAAACCATTGGCTGTGTTGCCAACACCTTTGCAATCCCTTTTAATGTGACTAGTTTTGCCACACTTCTAATAAGTAGGTTTTGCCTTCTTGTTAGGATCGGCCCTTGTGTTATCATGATGTTTACATTTACCTTTGTTGTCATTGTACCTGGAGGAGTTGTTATGCTCCACCATATTGACAATTGAAGGACCAGCAACATTGTTGCCATTTGGCTCTATCTTGCACCCTGAGGGACTTCTCAATGCGCAGATGACTGCCCAACTTAACAAGAGCTAACTTCTCCTTGAGATGTTTCAAGGTGTGCTTGAAATCTTTCCAAGAAGGAGAGAGTTTTTCAATGATACAAGAGACCTGAATGACATCGTCCATGTTCATGTTATGTTGTGTAAGCCTTCCAAGTATACCAAGAAGTTCATTGTATTGTTCCAAGACTGGTCTTGAATCCGTCATTTTGTAATTTGTGAAATTACTAATAAGGATCTTCTTACTTGATGCATCCTCAGCCATATATTTGGCCTCCAAGGAATCCCATAGTTCTTTGGAAGATTCAACATTCTGGTAAATATCAAATAAAGAATCAGACATACCATTGAGGTTTAAACCTCTACAGACATAGTCATCATTATCCCACTTAGCCCTTTTCCTAATTTGTTCCATGGTTGCATCATCACCACGATCTTCATGAATATGAGTAGTCAGCACATACACCACACTCATGCTGGAAAGCAAAAAGTGCATCTTCTTCTGCCATCTTTTAAAGTCCACCCCCTTCAAACTTGTCAAGATTGGTAAATTTTAAAGTCATGTGTTTTATAGCAGCAACAACCATTGATTATCACAAAATAATCTTTTTTGATTGTTGGTTGTAGGAGCTCACATCAAGATGAAGACAATCAATAGCCTAGCTAATTACCAAAGATGGTTACCGGATATCACTTGAAGTCGTGTAATCACTTTCCAAAGAAGATTATTCGACCCTATGCCTGGGTATCACGAATACCTCCTTGGGATAAAACCAAGTGTTGTTCTTGTTTTACGCACAAATCAAGAACACTGCGTTTCTATATGTTTAGGTTTTCTGTATCTTTTTTCTATGCAATTGTGATCCCTATTTATAGGGGAAATACTCAAAACCTAGTCAATAGAATTAATGAGATATTAATGACCAATTAATCTCTTCTATAATTATCCTCCATAATTTAGTAATTAGAGGTTACATGATCAGATTAAATGTGGTCATTTAATGCCGTCAAATCTGTCACTTAAATAGGCAAAAACTGTTACAAACATTTAATATAGTCAAACCTGCCACTTCAATGTTTGTAACAGCCCATTTAATCTAACCACTAAAAGAGTCAGGGAGAATCAATGATTTGATGGGTGTACACTCCGTACCTCCAAATCCATTTCCAAGTATGACCCGATTCCCACAATTGCACTAAATTTCCAACAAATATATAAGCTGTCAAAACAGCCCACACCTTAGGGGTGTGTTAAAAATGTTTTGACAAACCAAGAATTTAAAAATATGTTAGTACACTTAAATACGATTCCGTGGATATAAAAAACGTAAAAATCGGACTTAAAACAAAGAAGTTATGACCGTTTAAAGTTTGGCGAAACATATATACTTTTGACAGCTTTTGCAAAAACTGTGAACATTCTGATCTGATTTCAAAGTGAGTTTTTGAACCTTTTCGGGTCCGATTCGGCTAAAGTGTATAGAAGAAAACTTGTTCGGAATAATTTTTCGCTAAACTAAGGAACCTTTCTTTTGTCATGAATGTATATAACGAAGGAATTATACTCCGTCAAAGTTGGACTATATTAGTGTTTTCAGACTCGTTTGAGCTATAAAAACCTTAGAAAATATTGTAGTAACATTTAGATAATATTTATACGCGTCGAAAACTTTACAAATATTATTTTATAAACTAATTAGACTATAAATAAATTAACGTTGTGAAAATAATAAAAATATTAAAACGAGCGAGATAGTCTATAATTAATTTTTGACTATTAGAAAATGTTACAAATGTGTATACTCATATATTAGTGGCGAACTTGACGTAAATAATATTTGGACTTATAAAACTAAAACACAAACTATTAGGTGGTGATATAACGTTATAAAATAGAGTGCATCATTTTATTTCGCTTGCATTATTCTAAATCGACCTATAATTAAATAGGTTGCATTCTAGACATATTATGACGACTTTCCTTTGTTGATTTTCCAAAAATCAATAATATTACTTGAGATGAGTTTAAGCCCCGCTTTAACTTGTTATTCACTATTTTACAAATCACGGGGTAGATACATTGCTTATTTTACAATAGGACGCAAGTACAATACTTTTCAATTTTTACAATGATTACGGATTGGCATAAGTAGCGATGACCCATTATGCCCACTACCATGAACTGTTAATTACTTTGTGTAAGCGTAAATGCTATAAATAGATCTATTTGGGATTGACATCCCTGTTCGGGTAAGTAGCTCTTACTAGTTTCAGAGGACCGAACTAACGGACGTATACCATGTCAGACTTTAGATGTTGCGGGTTAAACATCTACACGGGCACATTCTTTGCATAAATTTGCACACATACATTGTTGTAGCCTCGACGTCATGAGCTTAGTGCAATCATAATTACTTTTTGTGATATTGTATCTGTTACATTATTACACACTTTAAAATCTTGTGGACCAACCTTATTACTTACTTAAAGCTATGAACTCACCAACTTTATGTTGACACTTTTAAGCATGTATTTCTCAGGTGCCTAACTTGCTAAGGCATAATTCAAGTGCTTTGAGTCTTCATGCATTCAGGAATACATTTTATGGACTTTTCATGCACTACTTGTCCTCGTTATATTTTTGAACTATGAATTCCATTTGATGCAAACTTGGTACAACTTGTTTTTAACTTACTTATTTCAATGAAACAACGAGGTTATTTTTAAACGACTCATTTAGAGGTTGTTTTCTTATATCTTGTGCTATTGTATTACGAAATAACACCCCCGGTTACCATTTTAAAGCGACATATTTTGGGGGTGTTACAGATTGGTATCTAGAGTCAATGTTATAGAGAAATGATGTGGATGTTGTGAAGACTTCACATAAAGCTTTACAATCCCCTAGGCAGTATACCTAATCATTGCAGTGTAGTATAGGCAAGACTCGGGAGTTGTTATCATTCTCTAGGGGAATAGGTTGGGAAGGCTTGAACACGGTCTAACAAAATTTTAAGGGGTTGAGAGAAGATTCTTTTTGTACTTTTATATTTTATAAAAAGCAGGTAAATCAATGGTTTGAGAGGTTGGTTTGATTAACTAATAAAAAAACTAAATATGATCTAAACTACTGGTGATAACTTTATGATAAAAAGATGTATTTACCTAATCATGCACTACTCCTCAGATTGCTTCTCCTAGATCTGTTGCTTTGTCACACTTGTGATGATCTCTGTAAATATTTCATAAGTCATGAATGAATTACATGAACCCGCCGTCTATTTAATATTCCGTTAAGGCAACGCACAAGTAAGGTGGTATGAAGACTATTACAAGGCCCCTAAGAGTATATTAAATGCATGTGAAATATCTTAAGAGGGATCAACCATATTAGCGGTAAGGTAGTATGAAGACTGTTACCGATGGTATCCTTTCTACACACTCGCGTTTCCCTAGATGTCTATGCCAATTTAGTATCTTATGTCTAGTTTTCTAGAGCCTAACGTGCACATCCATCAATAAGAAGCAACATTAAAAGGATCTACAACCTAAGTTTAATGCAAACATAAGTAAATACAAAGGAAGGTTTAGCCTAGCATGTTATAAAGGAAGCAAGAGCATAAATTAATCAAACAACACATGGACATATTGAATGATTAATGATAAACAATCTTACTTGATTAAAACATGGATTGAAGGTAGTTACAATAGGGTTTTGAGGCCCTAAAAACGACCTAAAAAAAAGTTATGTGATTACCTTTTGAAGTGGATTCTCAAAGTGAACTAGACGAACTGGGGATGGAATTTTAAAGAACAAAGCTCAATTAGTAGCTCAGTTGGCTTAACCGTCAAAGAGGAGGTTATCGATTTTTGAGGAGTCTTTTGCTCCGCTGGTGCAAGCTTTAGTGGCTATAAGGATTTTTCTCGTGTTTGCTGCTCATATTGACATGGTGTTACCAAATGGATGTGAAGACTGCAGTTATGAATGGAATCTGCGGCGAAGAGGGTTTTGTTAGCAGCCGGATGGGGTTTGGTGGATAAAGTTAACCCCAATCGTGTATAGCTAAAGAAAGCTCTTTATGGGTTGAAACAAGCTCACGCGTGTGGTATGATTGTTGTCTTCATTCTTGAATCCAAGACTTCTCCAAAGGTCAGTGGATCCTACATTGTTTCATCTGCAGAGACGACAAGAGAATACTTTGGTAAAAAATTTATGTTGTGATATTACTTTGCTTGCATCTACACCTGACTTTGTGATCTATTTTCTAAATCATGTGTTAAAATTTAGATGTCAATGATGGCAAAAATCTCATTATCTTAGGATTACAGATTTCTCAATAGTCCCAGAGGCATCTTTTATAACCAGTTAAAATATGTCTTGATCTTTAAAGAATACGGTTTTGACTCTTGTGACCCGAGTTCGTTACTCCACTTTTGTGGAGGAAATCCAAACTGGATGTGGATAAAAGATGGAAGCCGTTAGATCCTTCACACTATCGTGGTATGATCGGCACCCTCCTTTATCTTACAGTAGTAGACCGCCTACAATTTGCTATATGCATGTGTGCCGGTATCAGCTCGGCTACCGAAAAGCACTTAAATGCGGTTTAAAGGTTCTTTCTGTATCTAAAAGAAACCGTTTGCATTCGGGGTTATTTTGTATTTCGAAGGATTCTTCGATTGCTCTAACAGCATTTGCAAATGCGGATCATGCTGGTTGTCAAGATACAAGACGTAGCACATCTGGTAGTATGCAAACTTGTCTGGGTGTAGGACTTGTTGGGGTAGTCTGGTCCGTTCTAAAGGAGGAAAAGCGTTGCGATTTAGTACCGGAAGCATAATATATTGCTTTTTCTGGCGGTTGTGCTCAATTCCTAATGGATGAGATCTCAGCTTACGGACTATGGCTTAGGATTCAATAAAATTCAATGAATTGTGGATAACAAAATGCGTTATTGCCTTATGCTTGCAACAAGTTCACATTCCAGATCCAAGCATATAGTCAGCAATTTCACTTTTTATCAAGGAGCATGTTGGAGAATGGGTGATTCAGAACTGTTACTTTGTCCAAATACGGAGTATCAACTGGCAGACACTTCATAAGCTCTTGGCCGAAGAATTGAATTAAATTTTGATCAACAAGCTGGGGAATGCGAAGTTTATGCCGGAGAATCTGAACCAATGGCAGATGAAGTTGATGAATTAGTAGTGGTACCTATTTCAAATATCTTTTATTTGTGTATATATCTTAAAAACCATAAAGAGATTTTTCATTTCTCTAATTTTTTTATAAAAACAAATACAAAATATAAAATCTTTAAAACCAAAGAAAAAATTAAAAAATGAGAAAATATAAAAAGAGGTAATAATGACATGTCTTCTGAAAATCGATAACATTTACGGTCTTAGAAATATCATTCAATAATGATACGAGGCTGTAAATGAAGTTCGAGCAGAAGTTTCATATGTTTTCAAAAACCTTAAGTCAAATGGCATGCTATTATTTCAGATAGCAACCGGTCATCATGTTTAAAGGCAAGTATCGTCTAAAAAGAAAAACTTGACCTCTCAACGGGAATTTATTCTCGGGCATGGTCTACTTTATGACCATGCAAAGGCTTGTGATTACTTTGCATCACAACCCGTGCTTCCTATATTTCCATAAGTGTACGTGTCAGTGCGCTTATGTGAATGTATAATATATAGAGAATCTATTTTTTTGTAATAAGTTGTCTTCACATTAATCAGTGTTTTTTAGTAATCACAAAATGCATTTTTCAAATACATTCGACACTCAAACAATGGACAAAGCTCTTTAAATAGAAAACGGGTCATTATTTTGAGGGGGAGAAATCGTCATCAAATAATCTTTTAAAACGGTCTTTCAAAATAAGTCACGAAATTAACGGATAAAGTTTTTAATAATGACGGATCATAATTTAAGGGGAGTTAATGGATTTTAACTACACAAGCTTTAGATGTCATGTGTTTAAAACTTTATGGACTTATTTGCAATTTAAGACTTAGTTGATTCTCACGGAATAGATTTAAGCTTATTAATTCTTCAAACACGATCTTGAATTTGCTGATTCCGACGTGTCGAAACCAGCAAGGGGGAAGGAGTAGATGTATACTTGATAGTGTCCTTGGACTTCTTTTGAGATTGTGCTTTTGTATTTTGATGGTTAGCTTTTTTTGTCTTTTGAGGTTGCTTTCTTTTGATTTTAGGCTGTTTGATCTTTCGGGGTGCACTATTTCAGTACACATGGTGGAAGAGACGATCAACGTCATTAGCCCGTATAGTCATTTGAGTCCCCGGGGGGAAGTGTTAGGAGTATAATTATTTAAAACGTAAGAAAAGTTCTTTCTGATTCAATTAATGCTTCCTCAAACGGTCAATCCCTAAGCTTATTCTTAAAAGAAGTAGAAATATTGATAATAAGAAGTACACATAGGTATGTGTTTCTTAAGTAAGTCGTATTCTGCAGATAAGAAATGAGTACATTTGGGACTTAGTTGACTTAGGTGCTATCATTTTGACTACTTAGAGGGAATAATTGTAACATTCGGGACTTAGTTGACTTTGGTGTTACAACTTATATCATGACTATCCTGAAGAGAGAAATGCGCTCATCCGGGACTTAATTGACTTTGGTGTTGCAGTATCAAATTCTTGAAAGGGTTAATTGTGTACTTCGTATATCTGGGCTTTATACATCAAGACTGCTTGATGCGGCTTGCAAGAAAGTTCTGAATCTACTAAGAAAGGATTGCATGGTTTAGGGGAAGCTAATACAACTTCATAACACCGACATCCCAACACCACACAAGCTTAAGTTAATATGTATCTAAATCTGTTTTATACTCAAGTTTTGAGCAAATACTTTCGTTTAACTGGAAGGAAAGTTGAAGCAATACTGAAGAGTGGCTTGGACAGAGAAAATATCAGATTGACCAACTTCTGATAGAAAGAGGTTAAATGGGAGCTTGAAAAGTTCGTTTGGTGGGAGATTGTACGAAGGAGACCTACGTGCGACAAAAAGAACCATATGTTCTTATTCTATGTTGTTCTCATCATTCAGGGTCTAACCTCGTACATAAATAATCTTGTGATTATATATGTGTGCACTTAATGGTGATTCTAAGGAGTGCTCGTTGTACAAAATTTTCAAGAATTTCTTAGTAAACTATCAAAGGTTTTCAAATTATTGCTCTCGCATTGTCTTAAATAACCCTCATAATGTGAGGTGGGACGCATTAAAATGCTTCCTATAAGTTATTCTGTAACCATTTTCCCCAAACGTTTTTAATCATTGATATGCAAAAAATATCAAGGGATTAACATTTTGGATAAGGGGAAATTTGTGATTAAATGAATCTAACGTATGTATCGATGATGTGATCCAATATAAACATGGGACTCAATGGCACTTCCACTTTAGCATGTACTGAGATTACGATGACATGTTAAGGGGGAGCTTTTAGTGATGATGAAAAAACTCTCAAAGTGTAATCTTTTTGATATTGTATATCAAACACTTGATAGAAATTTCAATGTTTTTGGAAGGATTGTGATGAAATACCCAAATGAAGCACGACCATGTTCTTTAAAATTTTTGAGTTTTAAGGCAGTTAGGGCTTAGGTATTCAAATCCATGATCCAACCAGAAACCGGAGGGATAGGGGGGGGGGAATCTACCCAAGGGATATCCACTAGTTGTGTTAGAAAGTCCTTAGGTAGATAAAAAGGAGAAAAAAGTAAGGAAAAGGATAATGCTGACTGAGATGGAGCTAACACTAGAACAAACCCAACAAGGTGTTAGTTATGACAGTTCGGTAAACACTTGAAGGGTGTTGAAGAATGAAAAAAAAATGTTAGGATAAAGGGATGTAAGAACAGAAAGACCCTTCATACACTTAGCAGAACCGGGTCAATACATAAACCTGTCAGAAACATAAGGTGTTGTTCTGACATTAAAGACTTGTCATGGACCCAGTACGCTAATGGCAAACCCTTCCTGGCCACTCAAGGTCTCTCAAAAGACTATTGTTTCATTTCTCACGAAGATTACACGCATTTCTATCGACTTTCTCACTCCGAGTTAGTTGATATTGAAAAGGTGGCAGTCTGCTCCAGCCTCCTATCACTAAAAATCAAAGTGCACTATTGAGTCTGAGCCCAAAGAGTCATCATAAATATCATTAGGACACTTGTCAAATTCTGCTTGCATATGTCACCATTTTGAATTACAAGATTATTATTGTTAAGATTCATACGCATTATCCTTATGATTTTGCCAGAACTCAAAGTGATTCATTCACAATGAAGAGGATATCTTGCTTGAAGCCATCATCAAACAAGTCTATGGTAGGTAACTTGTGCGATTCTATACGGATCAGACTTTCCTGTGGACAAATGGAAAGAAACGATGGTGCAATGCTATAAAAATCAAACTTGTTCCAGGATATGATTTTGACGATGATGATGGAAGTTTTTGAATGATTAACACACTCTCGATGTGTCACAAAACCTCTTTAGCATAGTTTTATAGTGACATGTTGATTGATTTTCAAATGATGTTTATATTTCAATCGGTGAGATAGTAACTCACTGTTTCACTTTATAGTGCTGTTGCTTTGAGACGTTTCGATAATGAGAACCATGATGAGCTTTGATGAATCTAATGCAAATGTGTTAGAAAGATTCTATACTTCAGATGGAAATCTTAAAGAGTTTTCTTAATTGGAATATACCTGATACAGGTCGATCCTCTCAGATTCGGATGGGTATCCAACCAAACACGGACGGAATGACAAGCCAGTATTAGTACTCCTCTTTATTTGCTAACTGTTTTTTAATTCAAGATAATTTAAAGATGGTGGTGATGTACCTGATTAAGCTGACTCACAAGATCATAACCACATGCGCATACCAGACGACAACATAAAGACATCATGAACTCAAGCTCAAGTAGATGTTTCAAGATTTCCGTTACTCTGATTACCGTACGTTTCTTGAAGTGACAAAGTATTAAAGTCAAAAGAATTTACATAGAAGATTTGTCACTTGATACCGAACGTCTTTCTCGAAGGACGAAGTGTTTAAAGTTAAGAATTTCAAGAAAGATGCCAACATTAAAGCTTTCCAAGTCAACAAATCAAGATTGGTGTATGAGCATGTCGGTTCCAGACATTCACAAGATCACAAGTTGACAAAATCACAATGATGGCGAAAAACGGATTATGTGGGTTGATGATCTCACAAGTGTCAGATCACATCTCCACTTACAAGTAAAGATAAAGGAACAAGCTCGAGCCTAAAGTCAAAGATTACTACAACATATTCACAAGAGAAAGTCAAGTTTACGAGCTGAAGACTAAGAGATATAGCATAGTATGGCTAGGTTAAATTTTGTTAAAATGGAGTAAGTGACCTCACCTTAGGGGGAGTTTGTTGGAAACAAGAAAGTATCGCTCACTTCCAAGGTGTATTGTCTTAGCCCGTTTTGTTTGTTATATGTTTAGTTAGTAGTAGTCTGTCCAAGGCCAATGGAAAGACCCGTTTAGCCCATGGCTGGCCAAGTATATAGTTTATATCCCTCTCATGCCTTGGAGAGGGTGGTCGGTTGTTTCATTTCTTATATTTTCACACTTATAATATTATCATCTTTCTCTCTCTTAGAAACTATCCAAACCTACTTCTAATTCTCTAGTTCCTTGCTCTATCAAGATTAATAGTAATTCTTCACATAGTTTGAAGACATGTGTTAGTAGAAAGACTTTAAGTAACATTGTTGACCAATATTCTTTATGGTCGTTAGAGTGTTGGTTGTTGTATGTCCTAGATCAGGGTGAAGATAATCAATAGCCTAGCTAATTACCAAAGATGGTTACCGGATATCACTTGAAGTCGTGTAATCACTTTCCAAAGAAGATTATTCGACCCTATGCCTGGGTATCACGAATACCTCCTTGGGATAAAACCAAGTGTTGTTCTTGTTTTACGCACAAATCAAGAACACTGCGTTTCTATATGTTTAGGTTTTCTGTATCTTTTTTCTATGCAATTGTGATCCCTATTTATAGGGGAAATACTCAAAACCTAGTCAATAGAATTAATGAGATATTAATGACCAATTAATCTCTTCTATAATTATCCTCCATAATTTAGTAATTAGAGGTTACATGATCAGATTAAATGTGGTTATTTAATGCCGTCAAATCTGCCACTTTAATAGGCAAAAGCTGTTACAAACATTTAATATAGTCAAACCTGCCACTTCAATGTTTATAACAGCCCATTTAATCTAACCACTAAAAGAGTCAGGGAGAATCAATGACTTGATGGGTGTACACTCCGTACCTCCAAATCCATTTCCAAGTATGACCCGATTCCCACAATTGCACTAAATTTCCAACAAATATATAAGCTGCCAAAACAGCCCACACCTTAGGGATGTGTTAAAAATGTTTTGACAAACCATGAATTTAAAAATATGTTAGTACACTTAAATACGATTCCGTGAATATAAAAAACGTAAAAATCGGACTTAAAACGAAGAAGTTATGACCGTTTAAAGTTTGGCGAAACATATATACTTTTGACAGCTTTTGCAAAAACTGTGAACATTCTGATCTGATTTCAAAGTGAGTTTTTGAACCTTTTCGGGTCCGATTCGGCTAAAGTGTATAGAAGAAAACTTGTTCGGAATAATTTTTCGCTAAACTAAGGAACCTTTCTTTTGTCATGAATGTATATAACGAAGGAATTATACTCCGTCAAAGTTGGACTATATTAGTGTTTTCAGACTCGTTTGAGCTATAAAAACCTTAGAAAATATTGTAGTAACATTTAGATAATATTTATACGCGTCGTAAACTTTACAAATATTATTTTATAAACTAATTAGACTATAAATAAATTAACGTTGTGAAAATAATAAAAATATTAAAACGAGCGAGATAGTCTATAATTAATTTTTGACTATTAGAAAATGTTACAAATGTGTATACTCATATATTAGTGGCGAACTTGACGTAAATAATATTTGGACTTATAAAACTAAAACACAAACTATTAGGTGGTGATATAACGTTATAAAATAGAGTGCATCATTTTATTTCGCTTGCATTATTCTAAATCGACCTATAATTAAATAGGTTGCATTCTAGACATATTATGACGACTTTCCTTTGTTGATTTTCCAAAAATCAATACTATTACTTGAGATGAGTTTAAGCCCCGCTTTAACTTGTTATTCACTATTTTACAAATCACGGGGTAGATACATTGCTTATTTTACAATAGGACGCAAGTACAATACTTTTCAATTTTTACAATGATTACGGATTGGCATAAGTAGCGATGACCCATTATGCCCACTACCATGAACTGTTAATTACTTTGTGTAAGCGTAAATGCTATAAATAGATCTATTTGGGATTGACATCCCTGTTCGGGTAAGTAGCTCTTACTAGTTTCAGAGGACCGAACTAACGGACGTATACCATGTCAGACTTTAGATGTTGCGGGTTAAACATCTACACGGGCACATTCTTTGCATAAATTTGCACACATACATTGTTGTAGCCTCGACGTCATGAGCTTAGTGCAATCGTAATTACTTTTTGTGATATTGTATCTGTTACATTATTACACACTTTAAAATCTTGTGGACCAACCTTATTACTTACTTAAAGCTATGAACTCACCAACTTTATGTTGACACTTTTAAGCATGTATTTCTCAGGTGCCTAACTTGCTAAGGCATAATTCAAGTGCTTTGAGTCTTCATGCATTCAAGAATACATTTTATGGACTTTTCATGCACTACTTGTCCTCGTTATATTTTTGAACTATGAATTCCATTTGATGCAAACTTGGTACAACTTGTTTTTAACTTACTTATTTCAATGAAACAACGAGGTTATTTTTAAACGACTCATTTAGAGGTTGTTCTCTTATATCTTGTGCTATTGTATTACGAAATAACACCCCCGGTTACCATTTTAAAGCGACATATTTTGGGGGTGTTACAGATTGGTATCTAGAGTCAATGTTATAGAGAAATGATGTGGATGTTGTGAAGACTTCACATAAAGCTTTACAATCCCCTAGGCAGTATACCTAATCATTGCAGTGTAGTATAGGCAAGACTCGGGAGTTGTTATCATTCTCTAGGGGAATAGGTTGGGAAGGCTTGAACACGGTCTAACAAAATTTTAAGGGGTTGAGAGAAGATTCTTTTTGTACTTTTATATTTTATAAAAAGCAGGTAAATCAATGGTTTGAGAGGTTGGTTTGATTAACTAATAAAAAAACTAAATATGATCTAAACTACTGGTGATAACTTTATGATAAAAAGATGTATTTACCTAATCATGCACTACTCCTCAGATTGCTTCTCCTAGATCTGTTGCTTTGTCACACTTGTGATGATCTCTGTAAATATTTCATAAGTCATGAATGAATTACATGAACCCGCCGTCTATTTAATATTCCGTTAAGGCAACGCACAAGTAAGGTGGTATGAAGACTATTACAAGGCCCCTAAGAGTATATTAAATGCATGTGAAATATCTTAAGAGGGATCAACCATATTAGCGGTAAGGTAGTATGAAGACTGTTACCGATGGTATCCTTTCTACACACTCGCGTTTCCCTAGATGTCTATGCCAATTTAGTATCTTATGTCTAGTTTTCTAGAGCCTAACGTGCACATCCATCAATAAGAAGCAACATTAAAAGGATCTACAACCTAAGTTTAATGCAAACATAAGTAAATACAAAGGAAGGTTTAGCCTAGCATGTTATAAAGGAAGCAAGAGCATAAATTAATCAAACAACACATGGACATATTGAATGATTAATGATAAACAATCTTACTTGATTAAAACATGGATTGAAGGTAGTTACAATAGGGTTTTGAGGCCCTAAAAACGACCTAAAAAGATGCTAGAATGACTATGGTTCGTCTCCCAAAAGTTATATAAAGTTACACACTTAAAACCCTAAATTCGGTTTAATATATATAGGAAAATCGTCGTGACGGCGTCAAGGCTTAATGGCGACGCCGTCACCAATGGAATCTTCTAGATCTGAGTTGAGTTTGTTTCATCCTGACGCCATCGTAAATATCATGACGCCGTCACTAGATAGAACACGACGGCGTCACTTTATGCTGGCGACGCCGTCTCCACGCTCTGTGAGAACGATTCTTTAAGAGATTTGATGTAGGTCCATAATCTTATTTGTTTCTTCTCCAAAAGAGCCCAAGTCACGTGTATTTCCTCAAAATGCCATCCAAGTGCTAAAAACCTAAAAACAAACGATTAAGCATATAATCTGGGATTATTTGCATGATTTAAGGGGTTAAATGGCCCCGAAAAAAGTGTATAAAATGACACCTCATCAAATACCCCTACACTTGAGATTTTCTTGTCCTCAAGGAAATGGACTTTTCTACCTAGACAATAGCAATATTAGGGGCATTTAAGCTACTCTTTATAAGTATTTTACCACACAACCTTCTAGATCTCGTAATTAAAAGCACAGAAAGTATATGCTAGCACCTCACATAAGTGTTTGGGGTTCTCTCTTTCACTTAGGTGTATAATAAATTATAACAACTATGGGAAACGGAAAATTAACACTCATTACCTATCATAGCATATAAATTACCATATGCTTGGTAAAGGATCAACCCTCCACCGCTGGGCGCAAGTATTATTCATTACTATCAAAGAGGTCTTTTTAAAGGGTTGTGGGATGTAGGTGTAAGATAACATTAACAGAAATGGCAACGGATGGGATACATTTGGGTAGCTTTTAGGTGAATTTGGGGTGAAAGGGTTAGCTAATTATTTATACGAATACACGTTGGTTTGGTTGCTAAGCCAAGAACTCGAACAAAGATATACAAACTCTACGCAACTCTACATCAATCTATTTCTTTTTCTTTTCTTGACTCTAATATAAACATAAACATAAGCAAATGGCAGGTCGTACATTTTTTTTTCACTTATTTTTATATACATTTTTTTCGTACACTTTTGCCCTGCCATTGCTTTAACATATAATACATCATAGGGGTTTATAGATACACCCACACACTTGAACTTTTACATACTTTACAAGAAAACTATTCTATGACCTGAATTGAGATTGATCAACATAACATGGAGCTTATTGAGCTCTATTGAGGGTAATAAATTACTTCTTCCCCAATTCTTCATAAGATGAATACTACCATGAATCACAATCGTCCCAAAACTGTATTTACAAAGATAAGGACTTAGCAACCGTGTACTCAATAATTAACTTGGGTTAAAACAATAATGTACTAAAAGTGAGTACCTACAAAGTAGGCTAAGGCAATCTGGGTTTAACGATTGGTTTAAGGGTGACAATGCTCTTCATTAATAGTCCGGATTCACCAGAAAATTAAGAGAATCATGAAAAAGGATAGGCTTGGAGGGTTGTACTAGGAGAATCATGCACTAAAAATGAGTGCATGGCAAGGGTCTGGAATAGTTACATGATCGATGTGACCATCATAACAATTACAGGTTTAAAACATGGGTTAATCCTAGTGACTCTTATCCAGCAAATCCTAATACTCACTATGCGGTCTCGGGATGCATCACAAAAACAAGTTTTAGAATTTAATATTCTATCGGTACACTCATATAGTTTAATATTGATACCAATGTTCCATAAAAGGCGACAAAGACCATACGTACACATCCGTAATGACATAATAGACACATATGACTGCATTCGCACCTTAACTCGAAAAAGCTAAAGGTATAAATTATCTTGGGTATCAACAATGGATACCCAAATTTCTATAGATCTAAAGGTGAACCTCACATTTTTAGGGTGGAATTCTGAGGGTTTTTGTGCTAGTCATATAAATTCTTATCCATGAGACGCTATTAATACTCAGTTTTCATCAGTATGTGTCATAAAAAATTAAATTTTGGTTAAAATTACCTTTTAATGCTATGTTTTGATATATTACTCATCCTTTTAAGGACAAAGCAAATGGCATTTGAAGGAATAGTTTCTAAGGCATATTTCCCCCTACACTTAAGTTGAACATTGTCCCTAATGTTCTTAAAAGTACTCATAAAAACAAATAAATGGAAAAGAAAACAAGTAAAATAAACTAGTACTCCCTTGGTTTGCTCAATAATGGAGAAGAAACATGCGATAACTGGTTAGATCGTCCTCTAAGAATCATCCAATGAAACTTCTTAAGAACTTCCAACCTTCTTCTCATCAAATATAATCTGTAATCAAAGACAAAGACAACTACACCAAGCATAAAATCGGCGGGATAGATATATATACAACGAGAGTTTAGGGTTTTGACTCTATGAAAAGAGTAAAGATAAGATGAAAGTAATGATGTAATCATAAGTTTATGAAGGTTTATAAAAGAATTACAAATTTTAAATGTTGTGCAAACTATTTTTTGAAAATACTTGAAAATTTTCAAATTTTCCTATAGCTGGGCTCACGACGCCGTCGGGATTAATCTTGACACCATCTCCAGGCTCTGAGCAAAATTTAATTTCTGTTTTCTTTGAAAAACTTCATGCACGCGATTATATAAGTTATTTCGTGTATGAAATTGTTGCATGAAACCTGGGATTAGTCAAGACAATCATATGACTCGAAACTGACGCGAATTAATCTAAACAATTTATTTTAGATGTTTGAATTGGTTCTTAAAAATCAGATTTTTTCCCTACACTTATTTTGTTGCAAAATACTTTTGATTGTAAATAAGACGAAGTTACAAACAAATAAAGCATGATTACAAAATGATGAATTCAAACATAAAAGAATAAATGAAAAGAAATAAAACACATGACACTCCTAATATGTGGGAAAATAAACATTGGGTTGCCTCCCAAGAAGCGTTTTTCTTTATTTATGAGTCTTGTAGCTAGACTCGAAGTCACACGTTCTAGGATGTAAATGATCCAAGTCGATGATCTCTCTTGGATTCTCTTTTTTCAGAAAGTTTTCTAGAGGTAAGGATTGATTGGAATGTTTTGGTGAATTCTTCTCCATCCGGATCAATTGTCCTAATTTTGGCATGCCATGTCCCATCTCCATCTTTGGGTGGTTTGTCCCAATTGATCAGATTCTCTATTAAGTCTTCTGATTCCCACATATTTCCCTTATGGTTTATTGGCAAGGCTCCTAAAAATTCCACAATTCTTCTAAACACAAGGACATCCTTAAAGGGCTTAATTTTAGCGTCTCTTGCTATTTCCCATTCTCCAAGTAAATGAAAATCTAAAAAGTCCTTCCTAGCATAGTAAGGAGTTTGTGCACCTATTCCATCTGAGCTAGGTCGTGGTTTGTATGATTCCATTTTTCCAAGCGTGGTCTAATAAGGTGCTTCCTCTTTTCCTAAATCGACTCCTATTGATTCCTTCTTCGAATATCGACCTATTGATTCTTTTGGCCTTCCTACAATCTATGACTACATTGGCGATTGCAAGGAATCCTCTTCCTACTAGTAAAGGGGTTTCGGGGTCTTTCTTCATATCGATTACGTAGAAATCGCTTAACAGTTTTAGTTTTCCTATGTGGACTTCTACATCTTTAACAATTCCAACGGGGTAAGATTTGGTTCCGTCATCCAACCCAAAGATATGGTCAGTCTTTTCCAATAGTCTGATGTTAAGCTTTTTGAAGAGGTATAGCGGGATTATGTTTACACATGATCCTAAGTCAGCTAAGCTGTAGAAAGGTTTTGAGTTCCCTAACCTACAGGGTAGGGTGAATAGCCCCGGGTCTTCCATTTTTACAGATACTTCGCCCTAGAAAAATGTTGATTTGTTTATTCCTAGTTCTAAACTCTCCACATATTTATCCAACATTGCGTTATAGATTGGAGCGTGAGCTAGAACTTTGAGAACCGGTAGGTTAAGATTTAAATCTTGGAATTCATCTTTAAGAGTTGGTTTAGGTTCTTCTATTTGTGTTGTTCCAATCCTCATCCCTATTTGCAGCTGGCTTGTCTGGGAATGGCTCGTCTCCTTGAAACATGTTTTGACAACATTGATTGAAGTGGAGGGGTGAGTTGAGCATTGAGGATCTAATGTTGGGTAAGAATGAGCAGACAAAACTAAAGAGGTAGAGTTAACATTCAGTTTTGGGTTCTTAACCGTGTCGCTAGGGAGTTCTCTTAGTATTCGATCGGTGATGGGCTTCAATACTGTGTTAATTTTGTTGGTCATCTTGCTTTGTTGTTGTCTAAAATCGGCTTCAAACTTGGACAATCCGATGTCTTGAGATGCCATGAAGTTGGACACCAATCCTTTGAAATTTGATTGATTGAAATTTTGAGGATTGTTGTTTAAGAAACGGTTCAGGATCGAACCGTTGGGATGGAAACGGTTAGGCGAGTTTGAAAAATTATTTTGAGAATTTTGGGGTTCTCTCCACCTAAGGTTTGGGTAACTTTTCCATGACGGATTGTAGGTGTCACCGAGATTGTTTTGCTTGGGCTTGAAAGTGTACCACTTACCTCCCGCTTCGTCGGTACGCGAGGATGCATATTCAACAAAGGCTTGTTCAGGATTTTCCATGCAGTACTAAGTGTTGTGGGGACCACTGCAGATCTCACATGAGGAAGTGATTTTGTTCACTTGAGTAGTTTGCATCGAAGAAATATGAGCTTCCATCAAGCATTGAACTTGATTTTCAAGCTCGATTAAACGGCGGTCGGATGTGATCTTGAGGCAAAGAGATTGCCTTGACCGACTTAGCGAAATCCTTTGGATCGTTCCAACTTTCGTTGTCATAGAGGGCGAGGTCCTCTAATAATGCCCAGGATTCTTTGGCGTTTCTGTCACGAAGCTTACCACAGGCCAATTGGTCAATGGTTTATCTTGTGGCGGGAGTGACATGGTCATAAAAGATTTGGAATTAGAGCCAAAGATCGATACCATGATGATGGACTTTTTGGAGTAAGTCCTTGAAACGAGTCCATGCTTCTGAGAAAGATTCTCTTTGATGTTGTTGGAACATAAGGATATCATTATGGAGTTTTGTAGTCCTTCTCGGTGGAAAGAATTGAGCAAAGAAACGAGTAGTAAGATCCTCCCATGTGGTGATGGATCTTTTTGGAAGACGTTCAAGCCAGTTGCTAGCTTGATCGCGAAGGGAAAATTAAAATAAATGCAGGCACGTTCTTTCCCTATTTTCACCGTCAAGGTCAAGTGATTCCATAAGTTTTAAGAAATCCTTGAGGTGTTGGTTTGGATCCTCGGACCGAAGTCCGTGGAATGAGCATCCGTTTTGCACCAACCGGATGGTGTCAGATCGAAGAGGTACCACATTGTTCCCTATGGGGAGCTCAATGGTGTTCCTGTAGCCCTTGTGGCTAGGTTTGGAGTAATCTCCAAGAGTACAGATAGGATTTGCGTCTCCCATGGTGGTTAACGAGAATCGATTACGAAACAAATAACACAAAGAAAAGATAGACTACAAGAAAGCTAATGTACAAAAATAAAATTCTCACTTGATAGGAATTAAGCGAGTAGAACTAAGTTAAATAATGATCGAAACCTAACTAATCTCCACGTAGCGGCGCCAAAAACTTGATGTGAAGGTTGTGAAGACTTCACAGGAAGCTTTAAAATCCCCTAGGCAGTGTACCTAATCGTTGCAGTGTAGTAAAGGCAAGACTCAGGGGTTGTTGTCGTTCTCTAGGGGAATAGGTTGGGAAGGCTCGAACACGGTCTAACATAATTCTAAGGGGTTGAGAGAAGATTCTTTTTGTATTTTTATATTTTATAGAAAGCAGGTAAATCAATGGTTTGAGAGGTTGGTTTGATTAACTAATAATTAAACTAAATATGATCTAAACTACTCGTGATAACTTAATGATAAAAATATGTATTTACCTAATCATGCACTACTCCTCAGATTGCTTCTCCTAGATCTGTTGCTTTGTCACACTTGTGATGATCTATGTAAGTATTTCTTAAGTCATGAACGAATTACATGAACCCCCCGTCTATTTAATATTCCGTTAAGGGAACGCACAAGTAAGGTAGTATAAAGACTATTACAAGGCCCCTAAGAGTATATTAAATGCATGTGAAATATATTAAGAGGGGTCAACCATATTAGGGGTAAGGTAGTATGAAGACTGTTACTGATGGTATCCTTTCTACACACTTGCGTTTCCCTAGACGTCTATGCCAATTTAATACCTTATGGCTAGTTTTCTAGATCCTAACGTGCACATCCATTAACAAGAAACAACATTAAAAGGATCTACAACCTAAGTTTCATGCAATCATAAGTAAATACAAAGGAGGGTTTAGCCTAGCATGTTATAAATGAAGTAAGAGCATAAATCAATCAAACAACACATAGACATATTGAATGATTAATGATAAACAATCTTACTTGATTAAAATATGGATTGAAGGTAGTTATAATAGGGTTTTGAGGATTTAAAAACGACCTAAAAAGCTGCTAGAATGACTAGGGTTCGTCTCCTAAAAGTTATACAAAGTTGCACACTTAAACCCTAAATTCGGTTTAATATATATAGGAAAATCGTCGCAACGGCGTCAAGGCTTAATCGCCACCCCGTCACCAATGGAATCTTCTATATCTGAGTTGAGTTCATTTCGTCCTGACGCCATCGTAAATATCATGACGTCATCCCTAGATAGATCACGACGGCGTCGCTTTATGCTGGTGATGCCGTCTCCACGCTCTATGAGAATGATTCTTTAAGAGATTTGGTGTAGGTCCGTAATCTTGTCCGTTTCTTCTCCAAAAGAGCCCAAGTCACGTGTATTTTCTCAAAATGCCATCCAAGTGCTAAAAACCTGAAAATAAATGATTAAGCACATAATCTGGGCATATTTGCATGATTTAGGGGGTTAAATGGCCCCGAAAAAGTGTATAAATAACACCTCATCAAGAACTAGGTTACATATTTTACCTAGATTATAACCATTTCATAAACATTGCATCACATAAAACTTTTCATGTGCATTCACACTACTCACTTACATGACTTATACTTGTGTTTACTTTTCTATCGTACACTTTTACACTTGTCATATATATTATATCTATATAAACCTTTAATTTTCACAGCACTATGACCACACCTCGTCCCACACCTTTTCCTGCTACTACACCACGTGCCAGAGTACTCATTTTGTTTATCATTATATCCGATTCTAACGATGAGATCACTACCTTAGCAGTTAGACCTGCACCACCATCGTCGGATCGCACACCGGCTTTGTCTGCCTACCCACTGGATTCTTGCGAAGACTTATCAGACAAGGATTGGAGTGAGACTATTGAGTCACTTCACACTCAAACTGCTCCGACATCAGTTGTTGACTTACCACTTACCCGACCCTTATCCACTAGCCCTGCCTTTGCTCATCGACCAGGAAAGGAGATCCCGACATCAACACCATCACTCTTACCATCATCATCTTCACCACCATCACTCCTACCATCATCATCCTCACCACCACCATTACTTTTACCATCCTCATCTCGTAAGAGATCCAGATCGCCTACATCATCACTACCATCATCAGTATCACCATCACCACTACCATCACCACCACCACCAGCAGTACCACCACCACCAGAGCATATTGAGCTAGTTGGGGATGACATAGAGACCCTGCGTGCTAATTTCGCATCTGCCATACCGGAGATGATGACCCTTCGTGTTAGAGTTGGATTATTAAAGCAACACAATGTGGTTACTTGAGATTCACTTAGGATTGCGAGATGCATGATCACACGGTCACAGCTTCGAGCAGAGTATGCTGAGTAGTAGGTCAGAGAGTTACAAAAGTTTTGGGTGACCGACATACTTAAAATCATAAAGTTGCGCATTCGAGCCGAGTACGCAAAGAGTTGTCTTGAGCAGAGCCATGAGAGGCAGACTAGAGACAGAGCTCGCTTGACTGATATGACAGGGCAGGATATTGAGACTTTGCATGCTATGGCTGAGGCTGCAGAGCAGCGAGCTGAGACCCGACAAGTATCACTAGGAGCCGCTCGGATGGACGTCAGAGATTTGATAGAGTTTCGAGAGGCCGACAAGCTCGAGATGGCTGAGCTACGCGGTCGAGCTCAGGACATAGAGGCTAGCTTCTAGGATCTTGAGAGGTACCTTGGCCCATAAACAGATATATTAGTCATTGTAGCTTCTTTTGTATTGTATCCTACTAAACTTGAGTAGTACTCGGTTGGTAGCGTTAATGAGAAACTTGTACTCTTTTATTCATGTAAAACGATGTATTAAGTATTAACCTATGTGGTTGGTTATGAATATGCTATTGTGATGTTAATTTATTTATGCCATGGTTGATTTTATCTTATATCACTGCGTGTTGTGATTTCATCTCATATACATTATACCTATCGCGTGTCATGATTTTACTTTGGATGAAATCTCATCATATGTTATATTTCTTGTAAATTTGAAGAACAATGTCAGCTATAAATCGATGGATGAATTTCACAGAAATCAAGATGATGGTAGCCCAGCGAGTGGCTAATACTATTGAGATCATTGCTATCTACGAGAGAAAAACCCGCATGGCTCGCGACTCGACGGATCGGGTCGAACGTCAAGAAAGATGGCAGAGAATGCTAGCAATAACAAAGAACGCAAAGTGATTAGAACACACGTTGTTGGGCCAAGTAACAAGAGAGTTTATGCTGGGAAGCTACCCTACTAAAACAGGTGCAACTTTCACCACAATGGATCCTGCTATGCAAAGTGCTGGAATTGTAAGGAGGTTGGTCATCTGTACGAACCACTGTTGTAGCTAATCAAAGAGCCCTCATGACAAATCAAAGAACCCTTACTTGCTTTAAATGTGGGAAAGGGCACTATCGTAGTGAATACCCAAAATAAAGAATCATAACCTTGTCAACAAGCAATAGAAAGGAAAAGCTCGTGGAGACTCTAGTGTCATGACATGTAACGCTAATGCTTAGGAAGAGACATAGTCTTACCTAGTGAAGCTTAAGTTGAACTATCTTAGAATATGTTCCTATAGGAATTTGTGTCGTACTTTCTTTTAAATTTTTGTTAGGCTAAGTGGATAATTTTAAATTATCTATCAAATTAACGTGTAGTGAAAATTTCATCGATTCTACTTTAATTCTCTATTTATTTATGCAAACCACTCCTTAAACTATTATAGCCCTTCAAACATTTTTACAACCACCTCAAAAACTATTTTCTTACCATCATATAAACCATTTTGCTATTACCTAACAACCTATTTTATTTTTACCATGAAAAAAAATTTGTTTTACCATCACCTTATGAAAATTTTGCTAACACTTATAAACTATTTAACTAGTATTTCATAAACTAATTTACTATCATAACTCGCTATCATTTTACCAACTAAGTTGCTACCATCCCATAAACTATTTTTCTCTCATTTGTAAACGGATTCTCTATTACTTTATAAACCAAGTTACTATCACTTATAAACTATTCGACTATTGTTTTGCAAACTAATTTACCATATATACACTATTTCACTATTATTCTATAAACTAAGTTACTATCATTTTCACCACTATCTTTCCATCAACTTATGAACTATCATGTTTCCATCTTGTGAATTATTTTGTCACCCTATAAAACTATCTTGATACTACTTTATACATAACATTAGTTTGACGAAAATGAGCATTGTATCGTTAGTCCTTAATTATACATAGCCTGATCACCTATGTCTAATTCAGGAAGAACCATGCCACGCTAGGAGTAGTCACCTTAAAACCTATATCAAAATCAATTTTCTACTTACATCCTCGAAAAGAAAATTATTTTTTTGTGCGTATCCATAAAATGTGTATGTTACGAGAAGCTGAATTAGAAATCATAATAACTAAGTAGACCCTCACGACACCTTACTGCTTGGAGTCGACATCATCCTACGCCAAATCCTATGTCAAAAAGTTGAGACACATCACTAGTCACCCTAGGTCAATCCGCCAACAAGTTTAGCCGCCATCAAGGAATTTACTAAATCACCCACTCAACGTCGACGTAATACCGTAAAACTTAGTAGTTGTGACGCCATCATATGTATATCTTCGTTATCACCCTAGAAGGGCAGATATCATAACTGATGCTTTCAGCCGAAAGGAACGAAGGAAGCCACTAAGAGTCGAACTTTGGTCATGACAAAAAATTTAAATCTGCCGTTACAAATCTTGAATGCACAAGCTGAAGCAATTAAGAAGGAGAATATTGAGAACAAAAAAAACTTCATGGTATAAACAAGGAGTTGAAACTCATCCCGATGATAGTATCTGTATTAAGAAAACAAAATTGGTTTCCGCAGCAAGCACCCGCACCTCTTCACCAACACCACTCCGGAAGGCAACTCAAACTGAATTTTAAGACGAAATTCTTTTAACACGAGGAGACTATGACAATCTACAATTTCAGGTCATCTTACGTCAATTAACTCAAAAATTGTTTATTTTGAACCTTTACGTGTTTACTTTTAATTATAACCAGTAAGTTAAATCGCGTAAACTAAAAATCAACATTTAACGTAAACCGGTATAAAACAAATATAAGTTTGCGTCAAATATGTGTTATACGATTATTACAAAGATAATTTATAAGTCTTAATATTTTATTTTGCAAGTTTTACGTAAAACGCTTACGTTTTGCATTATGAACCTTTATGCATGCATGCAAACCACACCACCTTTACCAATACCTACAATACTTATACCTTATCAAAAATTTAATATTTTCCTCCCTCTTGATACATAAAAACCAACCCTCCCTATGGTTTTATACAAAAAAATGCACCTAATCCTACACTAGATATTTAACTTACAACTAGCAAAACTTTCTTTACCAACTCTTACATATTTACTTACACACTCTACCCTCTTATCCTTGTTCCTTACAACCCCATGACCCTCTGCCTTCTAAATGAATTGTGTCTTCTTGTCATAGATCTTTTTCCTATATATACACTTCTTACATTCCTACTCATTTCATGCAAACTAAAGAAAAACACACATCTCCTTCTCCTACACCATAATCCACGGCCAACTTAAGAAAAGCAAGAAGAAATTGGTTTTTGATAAGTACAAACATATTTCAAGGAAGTTTTAAAGTGTCTAGTGTTAATCAAACAAGTCTTGGAGTTTGATTCAGGTATTAAGCTAGATAATCTTGCCATACTTCATCTTCAAGGTGTCATCATCTTTCTCATACTTTCATTATTGTATATTTTGTCATGAACATCTTACTTATCATGTTATATCACCAACTAGTTATTATTTTTACAGATTTACAAGAACAAGTAAGAGTCATATAATTATATACTTGCAAGAAGAGTGTTAAATAAATTATGTACATACTCATACATTTAGAAATATTTATTTGGACATATTACAAGTTACTTGTTAAAATCTTTGACTTGTTGTTAACTTGGTAATTTATAGACAATCTTAGTTTAACTATATATTTAATTTTCTGTTCTTGGAATATTATTTTATGTTGTTGAAGTGTTGAATGGGGATTAAGATAGATTGGATTTGTTGATAGTAGTGAATGGAGATAGTTTAGATTAGGCATGTGGAAAAGTTGTGGTGATTTTCGGATGAGTTCCGACATAATATATAAGCTGCCAAAACAGCCCACACCTTAGGGACGTATTAAAATTGTTTTGACAAACCAAGACCTTAAAAATATGTTAGTACACTTAAATACGATTCCTTGGATAAAAAGAACGTAAAAATCAGACTTAAAACGAAGAAGTTATGACCGTTTAAAGTTTGGCGAAATCTATATACTTTTGACAGCTTTTGCAAAAACAGTAAATATTCTGATCTGATTTCAAATTGAGGTTTTGACCCCTTTTGGGTCCGAATCGGCTAAAGTGTATAAAAAAAACTTGTCCGGAATGATTTTTCGCTTCAATAAGGAACATTTCTTTTGTAATGAATGTATATAACGAAGAAATTATATTCCGTCAAAGTTGGACTATTTTTCAGAAAAGTTAATAAATTTCCTGCACACATTTTTGCTAAGTAATAAAGCTGTTAGGATTTTATATTAGTGTTTTTGGGTGTTTTCGGGCTCGTTTGAGCTATAAAAGCATTAAAAAATATTGTAGTAACACTTAGATAATATTTATACGCGTTGTAAACTTTATAAATATTATTTTATAAACTAATTAGACTATAAATAAATTGACGTTGTGAAAATAATAAAAATAGTGAAACGAGCGAGATAGACTATAATTAATTTTTGACTATTAGAAAATGTTACCAATGTGTATACTTATATATTAAGTGGTGAACTTGACGTAAATAATATTTGGACTTATAAAACTAAACGTTAACTATTAGGTGGTGATATAACGTTATAAAATATAGTGCATCATTTTATTTCGCTTGCATTATTCTAAATCGACCTATAATTAAATAGGTTGCATACCGGACATATTGTGATGACTTTCCTTTGTTGATTTTCCAAAAATCAATACTATTACTTGAGGTGAGTTTATAGCCCCGTTTTAACTTTTTATTCACTATTTTACAAATCTCGGAGTGAGATACATTGCTTGTTTTACAATATGACGCAAGTACAATACTTTTCAATTTTTGCAATGAATACATATTGGCCTAAGTAGCAATAACACACTATGTTCACTATCATGAACCGTTAATTACTTTATGTAAGCGCGAGTGTTACAAATAGATCTATTTGGGATTGACATCCTCGTTCGGGTAAGTGGCGCTTACTAGTTTCGGAGGACCAAACTAACGGACGTATATCATGTCGGACTTTAGATGTTGCGGGTTGAACATCTACATGAGCACATTCTTTGCATAAATTTGCACACATACATTGTTTTAGCATCGGTGTCATGAGCTTAGTGCAATCGTAATTACTTTTTGTGATATTGTATGTGTTACATTATTACACACTTTGAAATCTTACGGACCAACCATATTTTTTTTTTGAACAGCTATTTTATTGATAATAAACTAGCAAGAAGCTAGCAACTACAAAGAAATAAGATGCGGATTTTTGAGCCAATCGTTCCAAGCAAACGACGCTTTACATCTATACCGACACCAATTATAAGACTTACACACTACATCATCAAAAAACAACGCCTTCGCTGGAGCCTTAGCCTCGAAAATAGTCTTGTTACGAAACGTCCATAGGTGCCACCACATTACGTAAAACACTCCTTCAAGCATCATTTTATTCTTATACGGTAAACGCAAATTCACCAGCCAAGCCAACCAACCATCGTATGATTCGAACTCCATATAAGGAACATCCCACCAGCAAGTGATAAGGCGAACAGCTTGTCTGACCATGCAACACGAGAAGAACAAATGGCTAGACGTCTCCGCCCCCTTATCACAAATAGCACACATGATAGAATCAATATAAATACCTCGACGAGATATGTTAAACCTAGTTGGCAGCGAATCAGACTTGACCTTCCACGCATGAACATTCACTTTAATAGGCACATATTTAATCCATCGAGTTTTATAATCAACCACCGGAATCGATTTATCGTCAATCAATTTTCTAACCGAAGCCACGGAAAAATCTCCCGAACTCTCCAACGTCCAAGTCCATCTGTTACTTAAATCTATGAACTCACCAACTTTATGTTGACACTTTTATGCATATATTTCTCAGGTGCCTAGCTTGCTAAGGCGTAATTCAAGTGCTTTAGGTCTTCATGCATTCAAGACTATATTTTCATGGACTTTTCATGCACTACTTGTCCTCGTATTTTTAAACTATGATTTCTATTTCATGCAAACTTGGGACAAGTTATTTTTAACTTATGTATTTCAATGAAACAACTAGGTTATTTTTAAACGACTCATTTATAGGTCGTTCTCTTATATCTTGTGCTATTATATTATGAAGTAACGTCTCCGGTTACCATTCCGGTGCGACATATTTTGGGGGTGTTACATCTTTTTAATCCATTTTTTGCTTAAAACATAGAGTTTCTTTCTCTAAAACTTTTCATCGAAATATCTTTTGAATTTATCATTTATGTGGTTAAATATCAAAAAAAATTGTTTTTAAAGCTTCTTAGGGATTAGTTTCAAGTTTTTATTGGACTAGAATTGTTATTTCATGGTTAGATTTAAAGATTATTGCATTAGATGTCACGTTTTGTTTAAAGTTTTTGAAGCCTCGCAACATTTTCATCGTCTTTATTTTGAAGTTTTGATCTCGGATACTTAGGATATCTCTTCTGAGGTCCTTTTTCCAAGCCTTGGAAGATTAGGTTTCAGTTGCGAACTCATTATTGCGAGCTACAGTTCCACTCTTCGCAATATTAGTGTTTTAGTTACGAAACTTGTTATTTTGGTTAAATTACGAGATAGTTATAATTTTTTGTTTCAAGACATACGTTACAAGACTTGTATTCCAAGATTTTTTACCCAAGTTTTGATTGTGAGATTTATAGCTTTTATTTGTTCGAAGACTTGTTACGAACATTGTTACTAGACTTTAATTTCAAGATTTGTTCCTATGGGTTTTCGTCCCAAGACCTGATAGTTACAAAATTTGTTCCAAGACTTTGATTACGAGACTTTAAATAATGAACATTTACGAGACTAGAGTTCCAAGGTTTTTGTTAAGAGACTTGCGCTTACACTTGTTCCAAGGTTTTTGTGTTCTAAGGGTACCTACGAGACTTCATTTCGCAATATTTATCACAAGACTTAGGTTTTGTTTGTTTTTCTAAAAAAACACTTTTTTGCGTCTTTTGTCTGCGGGCAAGAAGAGGTTAGAAGAGAAGTGCGTTTGTTTTTTTTCCAGATATAAGAGGGTGAAAGCAATTCTTTCCACTTCAATAATTCATACATTTAAAACTTCTTATTTTCACTTCATTCTACAATAATTCAATAAATAAGACTTTTTTAGGTTCATCCGTTTTTATCCGTTTTCATCCGTTTTTACACGGTTTTACGTTTTTGTACGTTTATGTATGTTTTTTCTCGTTTTTGTACGGTATACATTTCCATACGCTTTTGTACGTTTTCTTACGTTTTCATCCGTTTTCATACGTTTTTTTTGTTCATTTTTGTACGTTTATTTACGTTTTTGGACTTTATTATACTTTTTTACACGTTTTCTTCCGTACAAAATCCGTACATAAAACGTTAAAAAACGTATATACATATAAAAACGTATGAAAACATATGAAAACGTACAACAAACGTAAAAAAGCGTACACAAACGTTTAAAAACGTAAAAATGTATGAAAACGTACAAAAAACGTATAGTAACACAAATGTATAAAAATGTACACAAATGTAGAAAGGTATGAAAACGTACAAAAACGTAAAAACAAACATATAAAAACGGATGAATACGAATAGAAACGTATGAAAACCGATGAGAACATACGTAAACGTATGAGAACGTGCGAAAATGATTAAAAATGTATATAAACTAACAAAAACGTATAACATGTACAAAAACGTAAAAAACATATAAAAATGGATAAAACGGATAATGAATCACTTCGATAAAGATAAAGAAAAAAACAATGAAAGAAGTACTTTAAGAACACAAAAAACAAACGGTTTTCTTCCTTAGCTATGAAAACTATCGATGTACCTTTTTTTCTGCATACATAGTTTGTAGATGAAGAAGTAAAACCTCTAAAAAATAAACCTTAGTTGTTTTGAGGCTAATAATTTCATTTGGTTCCGAGACTTGTTCCAAGATTGAAATGTTACAAGCCTTTGACTTAATCATTATTATCACTACATTGTTAGCGTGATTTTTTTTCCCAAGACTCTTAGTTTACCTTGATTCACACGACTTACAATAATTTCAAGATTAACAAACAAGAACTCATAACTATAACTTTCACTTAATAAACCATCATATCAAAGATCTATAATTAACAATGTCGAGTCCTAGAAATGCTTTGGCTTCAGGTTCATATGCTAGGCCACCAATGTCGTTATAGGAGAAATTATGCTCAATAGTCTACATGTTTTCTCGATTTCATTCAGGGTTTCAAATAACACAAGTCGTTACTAAATTCAATCTCAAAGGGTCCAAACGTCTTGAAATAAATTGAATTTTTTATACAGCTAATAACAGCGAAAATTACCAAACCGGACACATTTCGAAGTTGTTTTCACGCAGAGGACAAAAAAAATGGAATTACGAAATAGGACACACATGTCGCTCAAAAATTCGAGTGGTATTTAACATTTTGAGCGAAATTACAAGTGTCGGGCTAGGATCGATTTAAAAAAAAATGGATTTCGCTCAAAAGGTTGAGCGGAATGTGTTAAATTCGAGCGACATGTACTATTTGGTACTATTTGGTGGGCCATAATTCTCATATATCGCTCAAAATAATTGAGACAGCCGGGTTGTTTTTTTAAGTTGAAATTTTTTTAGGGTTAAGGTTTGGATGTCTTGGGTTTCGTCATATAATTGTTTTGTTGGGTTTAAGGTTTTGGTTGTTTACTTGGTTAGGGTTAAGGTTTTGAAAAAGTGAATATGTGTAAAAATTGGGGGTTCGGTTTTGGGGGGGGGGGGGAATTTTTTGGGGTTTTTTTATTAACTGTATATGTTTTATATAATGTTTTTTTTCGTGAATTTGTGTTGTCTTTGATGGCCGCTCTGTAATGAACAAAAATGGTTGGGAAAATAATGTTATTATGAATACGTTGTGATGTTTCAAAGTGTGGCCTCGTGTGTTTTTTTGTTTATTATGTTTTTTTTGTGTTTGCTAAAATTTAAATGAATTCAATATTTTATCCTTTGAAAATTTTAATTAAAAACTTTAAACAGTAACATTATCATTAGAATCATTACAACTAAGAGTAACATTATCAATTTGTTTCCTTTAAATTGTTCCTCCCTTCATCAATGCTTTTTGTACCGATTTCAGACCGCAGCGCACAGTTCTTCTAACCGTCCCCCATTCGGGTTATTAGCCCCCCTAGTACCCGAAAATCGAGAAAATAGGCAAATTTTTGTTATGATTCAAGGAGACCCAGATTTATGTATTTATATAAGTGATATTTATGGAGTTTGCAATCCTGCTCACATCATGTCATAGAGTGTGTTAAATTTTGAGAGAATAAAAAGATGTCATTGATTTAGTCTTATAATTGCATAAATAAGCAATTTGTACTTGGTAAAAATCATGTCACAAATCGCGTAAAATGGTTCCCCCCTAAGCGATAATAAACTAATTTGTCCATTGTTACTTATCAGTCTGCAGTTTAAAAATTAGTTTGAATTTCAGTCCATAATTTTAAATTATAAAAAGTTACGACCATAAACAAAATTTCTATGGATTACTAGTATTGACATTATTCATTCAATTTAATCTCAAATACAGAAAACAAAAAAGTTTACTGTGTAGACGTCTAACCTTATTCTTAGGAAAATGAAAACATAAAAAAGCACCAAACAAATACAAACATAGTTTGCATAGTACTGTTGAAGCTACATGGTTTTTTAGATTTTCTATATTGCCTTGTAATGTCGATGCATGTTTGTCTTTTCATCAAATAGCTTCTCAAAACAAAATCGTCTCTGGTTGTCCTCAAGATGTTGTTGATAGTATATCTGACTCATGGGTCATTAGCAAAGCGTGGAACCAAGGTATTAAGATCGTTAATGGCATTGCATGCAACATCGCGTATGGATTTCACGAATACGCATTATGCTCAGCAACCACCGCGATGTCAATTCGCACGACAACTTATTCGCAGTGTGACTTCAGCTTGTAGTTCTATTTCCAATTTTTTTAAGAATGTGGTTTGATGCACTGAATTTGCAGACTAGGCCATAGGTTTGGATGATTATAGAAGCTAGTGTGTGTGAGAGTAGAGTATAGTGGGATTATGAATGCTATGCTAGTTGATATTATTGTGAAAATGTATAGGTGGTGGTTGTTATTATGTCTGTGTCATTATTAAATGGCTGAAAAAATCCAAATGATTACAATTCTTGTCAGATATCGCCTTAAATTTTTAAGTGAATAAAACGGACCTTGTACACAATAAGTTGTAAAAACTTGTCACATAATCAGTCCCTGAAAGTTTAGCAACTAGTGCAGAGATCACATGGGGAGAAACCTCCTGGAAGTATGAGAACAATAAGGTCTTATTTAAAAAAACGACTAGAAACTATTGAGAAAATAGGAAAAAAACATGTTAAACCGTATGGTTGATTAATCATGCATATCATAACTTGTACATACGAGGCTTACATATTTGTGTATGATAGTGAGCTTCTTTAGTTTCCTCGTCTTCAAAGTGTTCTTGTTCCGCCCATTCAATCATTTGATCATACGTGTAATCATTTTGTGTAACCTCCTTTCTTTCCTCTTCACTGTCACTTGTGTAGTTAGTTATGACATGATTCATCAGTTGTGCCAAGTCTGCATTTGGGTATATATATTTGGGTATAATAAAATTTACACCGACGTGGTCAATGTAAATTTCTAATTTTCCTCGTGCTGAAGATATATCAAACATCACATGCATATCGTAGTTGTTTCTTAGTTTGATGGTGATTGAGAATTCATTGTGTGGTACTGTATAATAAAGAGAATTAATATTTTTACCAAGAATATTAAACAAATATTTTTTCATCTCTTGTAGTTTCATTCTTGGAATGGTGATGTTCATTATTCCACCATTGACATAAACCGGGTTTCTTTTATCTCCGATCACCAATTGCCCATTATTATGAACAAGAAAATTGAAAATGGTTTGCGTATAGGGTTTAGAAGGTTTACCAAGTAATTCATAGTAATTGAACCTTTTGTTTTGTTTCTGCATTTGATGTAGATAGCGGAGTGACTCTTTTAGTTTTAATATTGTTTCTTCGGAAATGATACCTGCAAAAGATTTTTCCAATGAACCATCGTTTGGAATCAACACCGTGCTTAAATCTATGGGATGATGAGCAGCGTAAATCTGGAGCTTTCCAGCAACTTTTGCAATGTCGTACATAACATTAGTATCATAATCATTCTTAATTGATTTAAGACCTGATAACGTGTGGTTTGATGGCAACATGTAATATAGAGTAGTAAAGCGTTTAGGGATTTTTCTGGTAAGATAACTAACCATATCTTCAAAGTCCATTGCTGGAACATTAATATTTAGTACTGAACCATCTTGATAGGTTAGTGGGTTAAGTTTAAATTCGCCGTGGTGGTTTACATCGAACAAGAAAGTAGTATTAGTAGATGTCGACATCCGGTGAAAGAAAGAAGATTGAATAGAATTTTAATCGTTGGAAACACATACTTGTACACATGTATATTTATACTAATAAAATTGATAGCATAAAGTTGTCAAGTCATGTCGTTGTCAGAATTGATAAGTCATTTCAATGTCTGCAATGATGATACAAAATGAAAATCATAATACAACAACACAATCATAAAAGAGAACTAGTTAGTAACTAGAAAAATAATTTTTTTGAACAAGAAGGTCTTTCTTGATTAACCTTTTGGTTACCCTCATATTTGGACAGGTCGGCCGCGACAAGTGGGGATAACTCCACCCGAGAAACGTACACATGTAATCGGTTATGTTGAGTTTGAGTATACGTGAGTATCAATTCGTTATCTTGTATAGCATCATCCAATGGTATAAGACCTGAATCCAAACTACAACTTGGTTTCTTGATATAAAGAAACGTTGCCGAGTTTTCATCGTAACCCAAACAGTTGGTTAAGATTAACTTCATTTGATTGGTAGAAAAGCTTTCTAACTCTACCGGATCTATGGTGGCAACCATCCCATCAACAAATCTTCGTCCAGGCAGGGTAGTGAACCTTCCATAATGGTGCAGTAGCACTTTGAAGGTCATTGTTTGATTTTTAATATTTGTGTATGAAACAATGTAATGTTGGTGTTGAAGTTGAAACCCAACAATGTTGTTTATATATTGTGACCAACTACTGTATTTATTATACAACATGTCATTGAATGCCTTATTTGTACAATTATTTTAGGGTTAAATTAATTTCATTCATTTAAATTAAAATACAAATCACATTACAAACAATAGTACATAAAAAATACACAAACCATCCTACTTAAACAATAAGAAAATACAACAAATTATGACTAATCTTAAACATTAAGAAGAATTAGTGACTCTTTATATGGGCCAATGAAGAACGAACCACCATCAGCAGAGATACCCACATTATGAAATTCTTCAGAAGCACGATCGTACACTTGTAATGGGTGAAGCATGCGTCCCCTATCAACTTCAACTATTGGGTCATCATCCTTAGTAAATCCAATTAATTTGACCACATTTGTGGAGGGGATGACAAATAGCATTCTCCAAGATGTTACATGGTAACCATCCACTTCTAACAACCAAGCATAAATATATCGATTTTCAAATATAATGAGGTTTCCCGATATTACAAGAGAGTTTCCTAGGTGTGAGATATAGAATGGATCTGGAAGTTGGTCTTTTAACGCACTCGGTATGTCAAGTACGTGAAATTGATGGTTAATCATATCAAACGAAACAAGCATGCTAATATTGTAACAAGAACCATCAACATTACAAAATATTTCACAACCACCCCATAAAATAAAACCACTTACAGTTGTTTGCCCACATGATCGTTTTATTCTTATTGAGACACGTGGCAAACAGTTATTCTCAAGATTATTCCAAGAATTCGAGCTCAAAGTATAAACGAACACATGGCATGGTCCTGCTCCATATTTCCCCATGGAAATATTTAGAAAGGTTGGGTCTAATGTGTCGGTCCAGACACCAAAACCCCAAACAATTTTTTTTATTTCTGGCTGACTAGTCATGTAAGGGATTACTATTCTAATAGATTTTCTTATCGATGGGTTCCATAGAATTGCCCCCATATGAGAACCATATGAAAAACACCATACCCCTTCAGAGGTGGTAATTGGTGTCAGAGCAGAAAGATAAAGATTTGTATTTAATAATGGGGTGTAAGACATTTGTTCATCTACAGAGCACATAAAACCTTCGGTACTGCGCTTATAGGCTAAATTAAAACAACACGTTTCACATTGACGAGAACCATAATCACGGATGAATATGGAACTGTCTATTGTGAACTTCCATAGCTTGGACACCCTACGGAACTGTAGTAAACACTTAGTAGGAAGTTTATTCATTATATTTATTTGGATTTCAAAAGGTAAGTAGTCTGACATTATGAACGAAATTATAAATAAGATGTTTGTAGAAGATTGGTTATTTGAGAAGTGTATAATTATCAGTTACAAAATATGGCTTAAATAGAAGAAAAGCATTTAGTGTAACATAGTGTTTTCCTAGCTAACAGTGTATTATCAAATCAACAATGTGTTGTCAACTCGTTGTCATTTAAAAGAAACAAAAACTATCATAAGTCGCTCGAAATATTGAGTGATATATTTGAGGTCAGCGATTTGTCATATTATTGTCATTACAATTAAACAAACATGTGACATAATTATCAATCATAAATAAAGAAATATATTACAACATTGATAGCATATATTACAAAATAACAGGACAACAAAGAAGTTAAACTAAATTAGTTAAACCAACTATTTGAACAATTATTGTTTAGATCATCTAGATGTTGAGTCCCATATTGTTGGGAATCATATTGTTCATTCATTTGAGAAGGGTGTGTTGGGTATTGATTATGATAGTCTGGCTGCCCTTGGTATGTAACATCACCGTATGGCTGTGATGGATATTGGTTATAGCTTTGGAAATTGTGATCATAGGATTGATTTTGGTGGTAGAAAGCGGGTTGATCATTTACATGCGGCTCATTGACAATTGATATTTTGCAGTTATCACGTTTGTGGCCATCTTGTTTGCATTTGCTACAATGTATACTTTGTGGCTCCTCACCTTGAGATCGTATGCGGTTTGTATTTTTTGGCCGACCAGGTTGTGGATTGTCCATTCGAGGAGGAATAGCTGGATGTATATTGCTCGGATATTCCCATTCTTGCATATCTCCAAGGAAATGTATTGATTCAGCGTAAGTAGCTTGATATTTGTCTTTTTTAAACCAATCAGATACATATTGAACACAATCCGTTAAACCCAAAAACCTGGTCACAGCTATAACATGACCACAAGGTATCCCAGAAAGTTGCCATTTGCGACATTCACACACGCCGGTTTCAAGGTTGACTTGACGATTATATAGCCCATCAAAAACTTGGTATACATACTGATTGACCCCGTGAACAATCCATGTGGCGCTTTTTAGTTTTCTTTTATGAACCTTATGCGCTGCCCAATCAGTTATTTCATACTTCATGTTTTCTGCATGAATACATACAAAAATATGAAACTAATTAGTTCATATTAAAAAATATAAAGTGAAGTGTAATTTTAAACTTTCAGCGAGAAGTACCTGTAAGTTTTTGACGTTTAAAGTACCATTCTTGCAACATGGCACGATACGTCTCTGCCAACATTAAAACCGGTAGCTTTCTATTTATTACACTACACGCATTAACAGACTCCACACTATTCGATGTCATGTAATTGTAACGAACTAGTGGGCAATGTGCTCTTGACCATCGTTGTGTTCCAGCTTGGCAAAGCTTACTGTATGCATCAGGTTGAACAACTTGCATTATGTTCATGTTGGCTGTAAATTCATCTGGTGTATACGTCTTGCATATTTTCCAAAATAAACCTTTTGTTGTTTTCTTTTTCAACGATAAGTTCATCATTAGATGACCATAAGTGAAAATCGGGTCCTCTATCACAACATATTTGGACTTCTTATCATGGCTGATAGTCTTGTTGTGCATACTGTATAACGAGCACCAGGTGGCCTATCTCTAATCATCAACCTCCTTCTAAAAATTGGTAATTTTGCTGATGAAAAGATCATTACAATCTTTTTTCTTGTTTAAAACTTAATTTATAGTTTTTTATAAAACATTTATTAAAAACTCTACATCTTCGACGCAACAATCATAACGTTGATAGTTATTCTTCGTATTATTACCTCCCTTCACAACGTAAGGAACTAGGTTCTCGCCAAAACCTGTTCCTCAACCTACAAATTTTCTTTAATATTGCAATCTAAAAATACTGGTTTTGGCAGACCCCAAGAAAGTCTTACAGGTCAAATTACTGGGTTTCGGACAACCTACACAATCAGAATTAAGAAAATATAAATAAACATTTATAACTTACGTTATTATATTCAATAATACTCTTACAATTACCTTATTAGGGTCCACGTTATGTAATGAAATGTAGACATCGGTATCATGTGACCCCATAATTAAACCTAGATCTTTCACCGTGTGAATTTTAAATCAATAACCGCCTTTTCAATATTAAAGCTGAAACTTTGTCGTCCTTCGTCTTATTTTAGTTTATTAGCCCGCTTCTTATGGTTGCGCCGTAGTTGTGGCATACAAGTGAATGGGCCTAAGCTATATTTGCATTGGGTAAAGTTCTCTCTTACCTCGAGGCATTTCATCTAGAAAAGCAGAAAAATTTCATTTTTTAGTTATCTCATTAGATACAATTATTAGAATACAACCTCAATCAAGATTAGTTATTGATACCGATTGACTACACAAACTTTCATGATTTTGTGATGGACCTGCCTGGATTGGTAGTTGAACAAGGGGAAATCCTTGTTGTGACAGAGGATCACAATATTGATGAGTGGCGGGAAATTAATGAGGGACGCGCCTGATTGGTAGAAGACCAACAAGGGGCAATCCTTGTTAGTGCATAGGGATGTAATTTTTGGCTATGAGTGCCGTGATGAGAGGGGTGGATGGCGAGACGAAATTGGCCTCTCAAGTCTTGGAATACGTTGGGGTCCTTTGGGCCATGTCAAAAAACGAACTGCTAGACTGCTTCGTTAAGGTTTTAGCCGTCCTGTTGCAACCCCTAATACCTGATCAATATATTTAGTTAGTTTTTAAATAACAAAGAAGAATTATATTCCATATATAATACCTCCGTGTTTTGTAAGAACGCTATAATCAAATAGTCGGATAACCCATAGTGTTCAGGTATTTCATCGGTTTTTGGTTAGTGATGTCACCTGCATCAATCTTTAAACAATTAAATTATCAACTGATATTTCGTTTTATATATTTAACCTCGCAGAATTAAACGTAGACAATTTACCTGATAAAACTTATACACTTTCTTCAGCATCTTTTCGTGGGCTTCATTCTTTTTCTTCAATTCCTTTATAGAATTAATCAATTCATCATAACGTGGATCAACGTTTTTTGGAACATCAAATCGACTTGGTAGTTTTACAGGCGTCGGTATCGGTGGTGCTTCATGAATACGACCATCAAAAAATTCTCGACTACGAACCCACCACTCTAGCTCTAGCCTCAAAAGGCATTGGTCTCAATCTTCTATGAGGTCGAGCTCCTTTTAATATAAAAAAGGACAATAACTAAACATTAACAAACCTAATCCAATAAACATTAAAATGGTAGATCCAAAAATAAACTGCATAATTAAATGAAACTCACATCAAAAAAATTACGAAGAAATTTTCGTTGGAATGTCGTAACTCTAGACCACGCAACTGATCTTGGATAACGTTGTTGATGTGCATAATATCTAAGGGCCGGTACGTTATACGCTTCCAATATCCACGTCTAAAAAAATAATTTCTTTACATTCGTTAACAATATACATACACATAAAAATTAAAATTAAAACGACCATACCTTAAAGGCCATGTAAGCCTGACAATGCTATTTTACTTAGTAGCACGAGGATAGGACGATTTTGGGCGATCAATTTTTCCGCACCTTACTACGTTCGCATTTTCTAACTGGCGTCCGTACAATTAAGCCCAATACAACGCTACCCTCAAGGATTAAATTTCCCAAGTTCTATTTTTATCATCTATTAACCTCAACCAACAATCCGGGATATTATGTGCTAGCTGAAGACTAATAATCAAATGCAAAAACCAGCTAAAACGACAAGCAGCAACAACTCATCGTTTATGCAGGTTATCAAAACTCTTCACCATTTAATAATATCTAACAACCATTTGACCATTTACATTCGCCCTACATCTTTATCTGATGCAAAAACTAGTCTCCTAACGGAATAGGCCCCACTTCCATCGCGATCACTAAATTCCGGATCAAACCTTAACCCCGTTCTGAGGCAAATCTACTCCCTCCAATTCTATGTAATGACCAGTTACTTGGTAAGTAAGGAGTGAACGACACTTGTCTTCAGGTGACCTCTCCAACTTGCCGACAACTCATAAAATGTATTAATACACCAATTCTTCTGAGCATCATCTGAAAGCTAAAAACTAATCCAAAACACGTTTTCCTAATAATTCTTCCTTAAATGTGTTCTAATTGTTTTTTGATCTCATTTAATCAACGTTAGCTTCTTCTACACTGTCATAGTCACGGGGATCATCCTTAACAAACATAATGTATATATTACTATATCATATATATAGCTATAAAACACTAACAAAGATAAGTAATAATACACAAAAAAAATAACAATTAAACATAACCTGTATTCTCCATATTCAACACACAACCCAATACAATAATAACAACCACAACAGCCTAGCACCCACACCACACCACTAAGACACCAAGACACCCAACAACACCACCACAGCCCCACCACAAACACCACCACAAACACCACAAACTCCACCACAGGAAGCACCACCACAAAAGCACTAATACAACCACCCTACAGAACCACCAAAAACACCGCCACCACCACTATCACTTTTTTTCATAAATTCTTTGCTTATAATATACATAATTTCGGTGTGATTACAAAAAATTTGAGAGATATCGGAATATATTCAAATACTCCATGTTTTAGTTCATTCAACCGTCGAATCAATTTCTCTTCCCATGCACTTGGTCGCTCGAAAAATTAAAACATGGTCAACCCGAAGCTGTGAGGCGACGATGCTTTTTTTTTTAAATTGTTACCGAGCCGACACGTGTAATGTCGCTCAACTTTTTAAATATCACTCGAATTATTGAGCGACATGTTTGGCCGATTTGGTAATTCCCATAAACTTGTCCTCTGCGTGAAAAGAGTTACAAAATGTGTCCGATTTGGTAATTTTCGCAAGCATCAAATCCCCATCTTTGTCTTCATATATTGCTACGTATTCACTACTTTCACTTTCTTCCTTCATTGATTCACCTTCATTTTTCAATCATACTTTCACTCAGGGCCGTCTATAAAGGTGTGCGAGGTAAACGATCTCTCAGGGCCTCAAAAATATTAGAGGTCTCAAAGTTTGTCTTGTTAATTATAGGGTTTTAGTCGTAAAATAGCAATGAACTTTTTCAGTTGTACCAATTTGGTACGTGTACTCTCAAAAAGTTATACAATAGCAACGAACTTTCATAAGTGTTTCAAATTATGTCCTGCATATTTTCTCCAAAATTTACTATTTGTGTAAATGGTGAAAAATTTGGATACTTTCAAGGATGAAGGTGGCTGACGCAAGGAGACCCAATATCTCCTAACTTATTTACCCTAGTAATGGAGGTATTCAAACCTGTTTCTAAAAGATGAAATTGCTAAGGAAAGGAGCTTTAAGTACCATTTTAGGTGCAAAAAGCTTAATATCACCCATTTATGCTTTGCTGATGACCTATTGGTTTTGTGCCATGGTGACAAAGTCTTAGTAAAAACAATCAAAACTCCTCTTGAAAAGTTCAGTAGAGTTTCAGAGCTATATCCCAGCTTGAGCAAAAGCACCATGTTTTGTAGAAGCATAAATGAGGATGAAAAGCAGCAGATCCTTAACATCTTACCTTTTAAGGTAGGAAAACTGCCAGTAAGGTATCTTGGAGTGCCTTTGATGGATAAGAAGATTAGCATTAAAGATTGTAAAAGTCTAGTGGAAAAGTTAAGCAAAAGCTTAATGACTGGAAAGACAAAAGTTTATCTTATGCTGGGAGAAGTCAACTTATTGCATCTGTCATGTCCTCTATGCAAGTGTATTGGGGGTCTGTGCTTAAACTTCCTATAGCAATAGTTAAAGAAATTGAGTCTTTATTAAAAGGATTTATTTGGTGCAATGGTGAGCTCACAAGGGAAAAAGCTAGAGTAGCTTGGAAGAAAATATGTCAGCTTAAAGGTCAAGGAGGGTTGGGGCTTAAATCCTTAGATATTTGGAACAAAAAATTACTTATCAAACACCTCTGGATCATTGCATCAAATAAAGAGTCTCTCTGGGTTAAATGGATTAACATTGTCAAACTTTAGGGGAGGAGTGTGTGGGATACTTAATCATATGTGAATGATACCGGAGCTAGAAAACTATTCTTGAATTAAGACAGATGGTGGTAGATCATGTGAGGTTCAAAAGTGGTAATGGGAAGAAAATATCAGCCTGGTATGATAGATGGAATGAAAATCATGCCCTTGCTAAAAGCATCAGGAAACGAGAAGTTCACTTAGCTGGTTTTAATGATCAAAGCAAGTTATGTGATGTTATTGATGCAAATAGATGGAAGTGGTCTGCTGAATGGTTTGAAAATCATAGCTTCCTTAAAGATGTTCCAGTGCCTACTCTAACTGATGAGCTTGATTGCTTAATATGGGTTACTAACCAAGGGAAAATGGTGAATTTCAAAACCAGTCAAGTGTGGAAAGATGTGAAAAGAATGGGTGTTAAGGTTTATTGGGAGAAACTGGTTTGGTTTTCTCAATGCATCTCAAGACATGCTTTCATTTTATGGTTAGCCATTAAAGAGAAATTGATAACTCAAGATAAATTAATCAAATGGTACCCTCAAAAAACTGTTTCTTGCCAACTCTGCAAAAAAGAACCTTATTCCCATGGCCATTTATTTTTTCAATGCCATTATGCTGCTGACATTTGGATGAGAGTAAAGAATAGGGCAAGAATTAGATCTAATGCAAGTAATTGGAAGGAGATCATCAAAGATATGAATGACTACAAAAACCATAATCATATCTGGAACATCCTTGGAAAATTATGCCTTGCCGCAACTGTGTATTTTGTTTGGCAAGAGAAGAACTGTAGGCTTTTTAATAATGAGATTAGAGACAAAAATGTGTGAGCAGACTTATTTTTGATGAAGTGTGATAAAGACTTATGTCATTAAAGACTAAACATTCTTCTGTTGTCAGCTTTGCAGCTATAGAATGGGAAATCCAATTCAAATAATGCTCCTCAAGAAGTTAAAAGAGTGTTTGGATCTCAGTATTAGTTTGAATAAATTTCAAGAGCAGGAATTTGCAGTGAAACATAACTGCTAAAAGGATTCAAGGTGAACTATTTCAGAATGGATCCTTTGTGTATAAGTCCATATTAGTGAATGATGCAGAGGTCGTAAGGGACTTCTACACGAAGTTTTACAACTCCCTAGGCAGTGTACCTATTTATTGCAGTGTAGTATAGGTAAGACTCAGGGGTTGTTATCGTTCTCTAGGGGAATAGGTTGGGAAGGCTTGATCACGGTCTAACAGAATTCTAGGGGTTGAGAGAAGATTCTTTTTGTGTTTTTATATTTATAAGAAAACATGTAAATCTATGGTTTGAGAGGTTGGTTTGTTTAAATAATAACTAAACTAATTATAATCTAATCTACTGGTGATAACTTTATGATAAACAAATGTATTTACCTAATCATGCACTACTCCTCAGATTTCTTCTCCTAGATCCGTTGCCTTGTCACACTTGTGATGATCTGTGTAAGTATTTCCTAGATCATGAACGGATTACATGAACCTGCCGTCTATTTAATATTCTGTTAGGGCAACGCACAAGTAAGGTAGTATGAAGACTATTACAAGGCCCCTAAGAGTATATTAAATGCATGTGAAATAACTTAAGAGGGATCAACCATATTAGGGGTAAGGTTGTATAAAGATTGTTACCGATGGTATCCTTTCTACACTACTCACGTTTCCCTAGACATATCATCAGCGATACAGACAAAAGCTGGTTTTCTAAAGCCTAACGTGCACATTCATCAACAAGAAGCAACTAATAACGCACAACTAATGTGTTTTATTCTTTAACCATAACGAGCTCACTAACTTTCTGTGACATTTTCAAGTATTCATTTTCAGTAATACATAATAGCAGTGCTTCTAACAATGGATTATGAGCTGTCCTAGCATGCTTATGAGACTAAGAAGTAGCCTTTCGGCGTTACTACTCCCTTTTATGATTCTCTGTGTACTGTCTGGACTATTTATGCTTGTCCTGGGTTGTGGGATTTTTATGACTATGTTTGTCGTGGTATTAACCATCCACGATACAATTCTCCACTTGTGTCGGGATTCGTCATGACATATTTGTGTTGAACTTTCATTTAATGAATTCTCTATTAACTTATATCAATGTGTTATAATGATCTTGTCTGTTACATCTCGTGTTTCTGCCGCGTCAGCCATGGCCCGCTCCGTGCACAACACCACCACAGCTTACCGGTCAATTGCAAGTATGCCAACTGAATTGTGGCTTGTTTTTTTTTATATTTTTGCAAATTCCTTATGGAGTCTTTCGGTCGTCATTTAGTGGGCTATCTGCCTATCTTGGTGTTTGATTTATATTTTGTGTTCTTAAAGATCTTCTCAAGGCAAGAATTACTAGTTAACTTGATCCAGCAATACACGAGGTAGTAATACACGATTAAAGTACTTTGAATGTTAAAGACAAGAAGATCAAAACAAGATTCAATGAATATTTTTGTAAACATAACTTAGAGAATATATATAATCATTTATATGTGTATGCATGGTTTGTCTCAAGTTTACAAAAAAATTGCTTGGGCATGATATCAAATTCACAGTCCAGCAGTGATGTCTTACATACTCGAAATGTGATACTGCAAAATTAAGTCTATTTTTAAGTAGCTGCAGAATTAGAATTATGCTAGCATCAACATTTGTGTATTTCTTACAATACAGCACGTACACGCGACCACACTCGTCCACCTTATTAAAACTACACGGGTTATAATTGAAAAGACTATTAAAATATCAAAGTAAGTCACATTTAGAAGTGTTTAGAATTTTTTGATATGTTTTTGATTTCACAAGTTCTTTCCACGGCTTTTTTGAGTGTAGAGTTATTGAAATTTCTTGGTGTTAAGCGTTATGCTTTTTGCCACCTTATGATGTGTGAAGTATTGTTTCACTTTCTACACTTATAAGTGTGTACATTGCCAACAAATCTTCAAGCTTTATAATGCACTTTTTTTGTGATGCCCATATTTTCCATGCAACAAGGACCGTGGACTTACTAAATGTATACGCATTGAAGTGCGTATAAGTTCCCTAATAAACGTGTAAATTTACACCTTTGTCTCTTTAGCGCTTCGTTACTCTGCCAACACAGAATGGGGGGAGGGGGGGGGGAGGTTTAAGCTGGTTAGGCTAACTTCATGATACCCGAGACCGAACAACCTGTCCCCGTCGCCCATACGTTTCAAGCTCACCAGCGCTACGCGCAAAAGCTACGATTATGAACTTGATGAACTTGATAACCTATTCATGAATTTTCCTGATCGATGGCAAAACATCTTAGCTTTTTGTTTCTGTAAATCGAGAAGGACCGTATAACTACATGTATTATGCCTGTAAAAACCATCTCCACTACCGATGATAATGTTACTGAAAGACAAATAGAACTAAATATTGTAAATTTGTAACAATAGCTCCTGCAGTGCCACCATGTCCCCATAAGCGAAGGCTTTGGACTATATAAACTTTCGTTGTAACATGTAAAGAATATATGTTGAGTATTGTTTATTTATTAGTATTACACAGGTTCTTCAAAATTATGCCTTTGTTGTGCAAGCTTATATTCTATATTTGCAACCTTTTACTAAATGGGTTAATATTCAAAATTTGCAATCAACATGTGTTCCAGAAGTTGATATGTTGAAGAAAGAATTATAAGCACCTCGTTACTAAACTGGTTAATATACATAAAGGTTACTAAACATTACATTTTTGTTTAATTAAGTCATTAAACTGTTTCTTTATTTACTTGCGAGTGATTTATAAAAAATCACATTTACATTACTATTAGAAAATTTTAGCTTTTCTATAAAATAAATAAATAAATCAGCTTTGATATAAGTAGCGACGTGAATTTGTTTTATTTTTGTTAGGCCAATTCAGTGCTCAATGGTCTTCATTGTATGATTTGAATAGAAAATATGTTAACTGTTAGATAACCTTAAACATTACTCATGTCACTGACTGAATAGTCATTTAGTGATTTGTTTTCAAGATGTTCAACCTAAGTCTAAGAGAAAGACTCACCATTCACTGAGGCGGAACTGAGTGAATGAAGTCCCTAAACCAAAGAAGAAGAAGATGGGTTCAGTGAGTTGTGACAATAAGCTTACAGAAGCCCTTTCGATCTACTCAACATTATTAGACCTGAACACTTAGACAAAAAGTAACTGAAGTAATCTTCCGCAAGCTACTGTATGTAAAGATAAGTACAATCTTATCTAACAATCAGGCATATCCAAGTATGGATAAAGATACAAAAACAGAGTCATCACGACCATACTAAATTTTGTTTGTCTTATTCCTAGATTAGCTATTTGTATAGAGAAAAATGTATGAATGTACCTTGTCCATCAGCCTTTACACACACACTTATTACCCAACAGGTATTACCTATTCCTTGAGCCATGGATGCCTACGAAATCGGCACTCATGACTCGAACACTAAGAAAAGGCGCCCACTGTTCTTTTTGTACCCCCCGCCAAATTTATTTTTATTTTCTTCGTGAAACAACATTTATTAAATCAACGCCAATGACCGCAGATCATACACATGTCAGGCAAAGGAATCTAAAACATAACACGAAAATTACATCACACAAAGATCCAAACACCCTTCCATTTTTCCGAAACCACAAAAAACACACCTTAGCACAGATACACAACCACAAATACCTCAAGTCAGTCGCAAAAATAGAGGTTGCAAAGGCAAATCATTTTTTACTCAACATTCCCTCAATTTTGTGCAACAAAACAACATTTATAAAATCAACACCAATTACCACTGAAAATGCACAAATCATGCAGGCCAATATAAAATACATGTAATGGCGAAACAAAATATATCTTGCAAATCACATCGTCACACAGGTAATCTGATAACCAATCACCAATAATTTTCTAAAGCCAAAAAAGAAAACTTGAAAGTGTTGGGTTTTTATAACTTTTAACTAATAAACACGAGTACGCAGCGGAACATATAAATCACGTATAAAATATGTAATTAACAAAGGGATCAAGAACGCGTACCTTTTAGCAATTAACGAATACACGGTCTAGAATATACGCGTGTGTATAATTTAAATACCACGCGAAAACC